>LOJH01043355.1:0-14008 GCA_001685095.1 Ellobius talpinus
TCAGCGTTTTTATTAAAACATGATTGACAGAATACAGACAATTCTCCTGCACCAGTTTCCCTGAAATGTAGAAAACCCACCAGACTTTTACAAAGAGTATGGATTTTTTTCCCCTTTTGGCCCACTAACTATGAAAAGAAGGGATTATACCAGATGGCCTATTAGATCCCTGCCAGCTTGAACCTCCCAGAAACCAACAGAGTGGAAAAATACAGGCTTTGAAGTAAAACAGACCCAGATTGTAACGGTGAGCCTCTCTAGGCCTTTACTATTGTGAGAACTGACATAGCAAATTGACTTCTAGAAGTGGCTATAGACACTTATATCATACTTAGTACAAAGCCCAGGACGCAAGTACTTTAAAGTGATGACCATTATGATTTTTGCGAGGAAATTTATATGTCACTGCTTTGGGCTGCCAAGATAACCAATGTCCGTGAGAATTTAAAAATAGCTATCAGCAACGTATGTGCTGCTGGCTGCTGGATGTTCTTCCATGTTCAGGTTATACTTTGGTGAAAAGACATGTTAGAGGCCTGCTTTATACAGAGACCAGTTTTCCTGGATGGCACGGGCTCTCCCCAGTAATACCCAGGTTGTGTGATGACTAAAGAAACTCCATTTTGTACCAGGCACCCATTTTCATAGTCATCGACCTCTGACCTAAACTCCTGAAAATCCTGACCCCTTGCCCACTCATCAGATCAGTGTAACTGCTGTGAGACGATTAAACACATGCCCTGCCTTCTGCACACTCACTTATTGCTGCAGGCAAGGGGACCATGGCGGTTCCTCACATTCCACAGGAGTGGAGTACCTGTGGATTTTACCTTGAAAAATCCTATATCCATTTCAGTGTAGCATGCCTCTGATACGGCTTTGAGGCTATGGCCCTGGGAGCGGTTATTATAAATCTGGCTAGATATAATCAGTATTGAGTCTGGGTTCTTTTCCTGGCAGTCTTGAACTCCAAAATATTTTTGGAGGCCCCAGACTTAGGGATAGGAATTCAGGATAGGTCCTAAGCAAGGGCAAGTTCATGACTGGTTTGGAGGCCCAAGGGAGCTTGAGACCACTGCTGCCACAACATAAAACCAGTAAGGGCCAGGCCATAGACAGGAGGAAGTGCCATGACTAAGACCACACTGGATCATGCTCCACTGCTGCGGGAGCTCCTTCCGCTCTTTCAGCCAATAGACTTAAGATACCAGCCCACTTGGGCGTGGTCTCGTCTGCTTTGAAAAGCAGCGGTAGCTGTGTGCTGGCTCTCTTGCTTCGGGCTCCACTTCCGACTACTAGACTCCTTTCCTGATCACACAGAGGGCTGTTGTCTGGGATGGTGTTCTATAAGTTTTTTCCCTCTAAATAAATAACCATTCTATTAATCATAATTCCAAACTGGTGTGGGATTGTTTGTGACTTACGCCTTCACTCCACCTCAGTCGAACCAGGCCCTAGCCATTCTCCATCTCAGAGAAGCGCCCCCTAGTGGACCGGCCATCCCCTCTGGTGGAAGGGACCAATGGAGAACAGTCACCCAGACCTCCTTTGCAACCAGTGATGTATATAATCAGAAAACCCATAACCCTCCCTTCTCTTAGAAGCCCAGGCCCTCACCACCCTGTTGAAAACTCTTTCCTTTACCCATCAACCAACCTGGACTGACTGTAGGTAGCTTCAAAGTATCCTTCTTATGCCTGAGGAGAGTAACCAGGGTGGCTGCAGGAAGAAGAGCTGAGTGAATATTGCCCTCTTCCCCACCAAACTGCTCTCCCAGCAATGATCAGGGTCAGGGGATACTAGACACCTAGTGCCAGGCCCTACTGACTGGAATAGTCAGCAGCTGGACAGTCAACTGACCTCTCAAAGGTAGCTGAGGTAATTCAGGAAATTGGGAATCTACTACTGGGTTCCCACAGCACCTCTGGATGGTTTGCTGAGAGATTACCCCATTTTCTGGATGCCCCAGGAAAACAGAAGACTGTTAGTATTGTTTTTATCACCCAGTTGACTACAGATATTCACAGAAAGTTACAGAAACTAGAAGGGCTTGAGGGAGTGAACAGATCACAATTGTTGGAAATAGCTGAGAAGACCTTTAACAATAGAGATCTAGATGAGAAGAAAAACAAAAGGCTGTCAAGAATACTGTTGGTCTTTCAGAGAAGGGCCAAATAGAAACCAAAAGTACCAACAAAAGCCAAACCAACCTCAAGGCAGATTGGAGAAGGACCAATCTGCACTTGGTAAATGTGACCCGATTCACCAATGGAAGCAGTTATGTACAAGGTGGGTTCACATATGCAGGAGTAGCTGTGATGACATTTACTGAGGTAATTTGGACCCAGTCTCTGCCTCAAGGGATACCAACCCAAAAGGCAGAATGATAGCCTTGACTCAGGCACTAAGATGGGGAAATAGCCATGTTGTCAACATCTGTACCAATAGCTGCTATGCCTTTGCCACTGCATGCGTCTATGGTGCTTTGTACCAGGAATGGGGCCTGATGACCTCTGCAGGGAAGGAGATCAAAAACAGAGGCAATCTCTGCTCCCCTGGGAGTTATTTGGTTGCCATTGAAGCTTGCTGCGATCTGTTTTCTAGGACACCATAAAGGGGACTCAGCTGAAGTCCATGGCAACAGATCTGCTGATGTCATGGCAAATAGAGCCAATCAGGCCACTGCAAATGTTAGACTTCCCCTCAATCCTCACCTTCCTGCCTGAGCCAGTACTGTCTGAGCAGTGGTTCTCAACCTTCCTAGTACTGTAGCCCTTTAATACACTTCCTCATGTTGTGGTGACCCCCAACAAAATTGTTTCTGTTGCCACTTCATAACTGCAGTTTTGCTACTGTTATGAATCATAATATAAATATATGTGTTTGCCAATGGCCTTAGGCAATCCTGTGAAAGGGTCGTTGAGCCCCCAAAGGATCACAACCCACAGGATGAGAACCACTCTGCTAGAGCATCCTACATACATCAGTAAGGAAGAAAACTGGCCATGAAGCAGGGGTTCAATAAGACAGGGGACTGGTGGGTTCATCCAGATGGATGTCCCATCCTTCCAGAAGCCTTAGGGCTATCCCTTCTCCAGCAAATCCATCAGAGATCAGCAAAATTAGAAGAATTAATGGGGAGTGAGCAGACAATTGGGAACAGAGTTGCTCCCTACCCTTCTCTTCATGATCAGATACTTCCCCTACAGGGACAAGCTAACACCATTTGGAATGTTTGGTAAGCTGCCTCCACCTATTCCTGCAAAAGGAGGGCCACAGACCATTGAAACATTTAATTATTTCTTCCTAAAGCCCTTACAGGCATCGCAGCAGACAACCCAAGATGTCCAGAGTCATCTACCACTGCTACCACCAGTGCCACCCTTGACTGAACTAGTTCACAGGTTCCAACCCAGGGATTTGGTATGGGTGGCTCGCCCGCACATCAGAGCCCTGGTACCTTCCTGGGAGAAGCAAGATCTTAACAACACCCACAGCTATCAATGTATCAGGGACCCTGGCTTGGATCCACTCATCTAAAGGCAAACGCCATTGGCCAGAAGGAAGGTGAAAATGGAGAGTAATGCAAAATTCACAGCGCCCTCTACAGGTGTCATTCATCTGAACCTCTGTCTTAGGCTGAGATTAACGTTGGGAACCTTAACACGTATCTCTTATACTTATGAGCTAAAAATGTTAAGGTTTGGAATTGGCAGCCATACTACTTTGATATAGCACTAGTTAATAGAAAAATGATAGTTCAAGCCCAAAAAATATTGTGTTCCGGCCTATGTTTACATTTGATCTATAGGACCTTTTTGAGGCTTTCATGTTTGAGTCAGAAACCATCAATTCCGAATTGTAGCATAATATATAGAGATGGCAGATTTATAGCATGTAATAAAAATATACTAAATGAAGCCTCCTCTGTAGGTCTGGTGGTTGGACCAGCACATTGCCATCACAAGAAAACAAAAAAGAATTATCATTGCTCGGACCCAAACAGTAAGACTGAGATTATCCAAGACATACAGGACATCTAGATCTCCACATCTTTCTTCTGGAGGGAAGTCCTCCCCCAGGATGTACCTTCAGGAAATGTCGCCCCTCTGCTCTGAGAGTCACAACTTGGTATGAATTGAGCCCATAGTCCTGGCTTAAGGCTCGAACCTGGGGTCTCCAGTTTAACATTAAAAGACATGACTATGAATTGATTGAAGAATTCTCTATACAAAAGATGTCACCCCACCAAGCTAGCCCTGCAGCCTAAGAAAAAGCTAGCTGCCTTAGTTAAAGATTTAAGTGTCTCCCCTCTCTGTCCTCTCTCCTTGGACTTCTCTGCCCATGCTAATAAGTTGGCCCTCATTCTAAACCAAGTTGTCTAAGGTAATAGACTCGACCTCAGTCCTAATCCAGGAAAAGCATAATGCAGTTTTACCTCACAATGATGTCCCTGAGCTAGAGACCTTAAAGTTCCTGAATAACCTGCTGCCCCATACCCTCCCCAACCTGGGGAATGATTGATGGCTTCACCTAGACCTTGGCCTTCTTTATATATCAGGATAGGGTCAATCTCTCCATCAACTTAACTACTACCCCACCAGGATGTTTATGAACTGAAAGGAATGAAGCTTGCCCTAGGGGACCTCGGTGGAGCAGGTAACTGTTTAATCTCTCCCATTTCTAATTACTCAGCTTCCTTTGGGCCAATCCTGTAGTACCCACATCTACATCAACAAATCTGAATACGTTAGAATGTACCTTTCTGGCTCCATTAGGAGCATGGTGAGCCTGTACGTTTGGCCTTGCTAGAAGTGTAACAATGAATATTTTGAATTAGGGCCATGGGAAGGAAATCTCTGTATTCTAGGCTATATGGTTCCCCAAGTAGATGTGTGTATTAGAGGGAATGGCAGAAGAAAATTGCCTGCGTATAGAGGACACTTCTACTATGAGGTCCAGAGCCTTGTTAGAAAGAAAGGAAAAGAAGAAAAGAAAAGAAAAGCCATCTAGGCTGTAGTTACACCCCTCCTCATGACAGCAAGGATAGCAGGTGCTACTGCCTTGGGACCATCAGCTTTTGTTACTCAAGGTCAGAATTTCCAAACTAAACAATAGATTACACCAGGACATCCAACACTTCAAAGATTCCACAGGACAGCTTGGAAAATAAGTGGATCCCTCGCAGAATGTTTTTGCAGAACCACCAGGGACTAGACTTTTTACTCCTAAAGGAAGGGGGCCTTTGTGCTGCCTTTGGTGAACAATGCTGTCTTTACGCCAACACCTTGGGTGGTATCCAAGAAATATTAAACATGGTCCAGGTAAACTTAGATGCAAGAGGAAAGGCATGTGCTGAAGCTTCTAATTGGTATCTGTCCCTTTTTTTCTTGGTCTCCATGGCTTATCACCCATTAACTGCCTTGGCTGGGCCTTCTCTTTCACGGCCCCTTGGTGTTAGGATCAGCCCTTGCATTTTAAATTGGCTGCTAGCACGCATTATATTTTAAATGATTAGAAGAAGAATCAACCCTGTTAAAATATTAGCCCTACTGACTGGGTACCAACCTGCACCTCAGCATGAATCAGTGACTTGACTTATATGATCTGGAGCCAGTGCAGATTGTGATAACTAAGGAAACTACATTTTATACCAGGCACTAACTTCAGTAGCCATTGACCACCTCTGACCTAAATTCCTGAATATCCTGACCTCTTGCCCCTCCTTAGCCTGTGCAAATGCTTGCTCTGGCTTCTGTAAACTCACTTATTGCTGAGGGCAAGGGGGATGAGGCAGTCAGTCCCTGATTGGAAGAGTGAGTGAGGCAGTCTCTCAGATAGCTGTAAATTCCACAGGGGTGGAGCAATTGTGGGTTTCCCCTTAAAAGCTTTCCTCGAGCCATTTCTGTACGGCATGTCCCTGATTTGTCTCAGAGACTGTGACCCTGCTAGAACATACAACAAGCATGGCTAACTATAATTGGTATTGAGTCTGTACCCTTTGCCCGGAGCTCTTATCTCCACAGCAATTGGACATGCTGGTTACCGTGCCCCCAAATTAACACATGTGAACCATGGTTACCTGCAGTCATAAGTTAACCCATCTATATCAGATCACACATGCAGAGAGAGAGATACATAAAACACAGGCTTGCAGCTAAAAGAATATTTGCAGTATTTCATATCACATTGGTATATGTCAAAAGAAGATGCATAAATAAAATATGCATTAAACAAGTGATAACAATAAAAATGCAAAGCTAATCTGAGAAATTCTTCCAAATGTTTCAATATGAAAGGAATTTCATAGAACTCTCGTCAAATTAAACAATCTTAAAACTGTACATATCATAACTCAATATAAGTTGAAAGTTGGCAGAAGTTGTTAATGATATACAATCAAAAACAAAAAACAAAAGATGTCATTTACAGGGGAAAGCTAAGCTAATGTGCCTCCCTGTTCTCTTTGTAAAGATAAACCAAAGACTGTAGGCAAAGCAGCTGAGACAAAAGTTCCAGAGGTATGTCGGGAAAATCTGAAGGCAATTCTAGCAACTGTCTGTACAGGGTCAGCTTGAGGCAAAGGAGTTCAGAAAATACCCCCCAAGATCCTCCCTGGAGGAAGATTTGCCCTGGAGGGAAACCTGCACCTTCGCCAGAGCCCTCTGAGACAGAAGACTAAAAGGGAAAAGGGCCAGAAACTCACAAGAAACATATGCCAAAAAGACTTTGGAATACGAGTGAAATATTCTAAGGCTTCTATGTTTCAGAAGAACACCAAAGACACAGCCTCTCCCTGTGGACAGTTCCTGCAAACAGCAAGGCTAAGCATACCACTCATCTCTGTGGAGCTGTGGACAGGCATTTAGACAGCAACACTACAAGAGGCAGTGAGGAAGGAACACTGCAACCTAGGCAGAGGTGGCCCCAATGACAGCTAGAAGGTAACCGTAACCAAGTATTTAACCCGGACTGGATCTGTGGCCCAAAAGCAGCCAGGGTCTTGGCTGATATCCACGGCTCATGTTACCACAGGGTGGGAGAGGGGGGCATAGGACCCAGATCCCAGATGTGTTGAAATCCAAGGGCCATGCTGAGCTAGCCCTGCTCTTCACTGGCCCCAGATAGCTGGCACTGACCCTCCCTGCAGCAGGAGAGAACAGATCCACACTCAGGAGAGATGGCCCCAGCCTGCACCACAGGAGTGTGAGAGCTGGTACTAACGGCATAGACCTAAGACAGCTGGCTCTGTCCCTCACCTGAGAGCACAATCCCAGTGGCTCCAACCGACCAGCTCAGCTACCACCCAGACCCACACCCTGAGCCTTGGGTTGGCCCACTCGAACATCTGCCCCATCTGTGACCGGCTGGAGAGTTTGAAGGGACTGGCACTATGGAGCAAGAGAGGGGTTTCATTGAGGGTCCCGTGATGACAATGCATAGAGGCCTTGAGCAGACCAACAGCTCATTGCAATGACCATTCTGCAGGTGATGACAACACCAACACGGCAGCTCCTGAGGCCAGTAGGATGAATGAAAGGGTGTTAGAAAGATGGAGGAGCAAAGTGAGTGTTTGTTTGTTTGTTTTGTTTTTAATTAATTTGGGGGCATGCTGCAGGGGTGTAGGGCAAATATGGAAGGACTGGGAGCTGAGCAGTGGAGTACATGAGGTGAAGTTTCCAAAGAGTCAATAAAAACTATGTCCAAAAAATAATAATAATTCTCTGGGTTGAAGTGATGGCTCAGTGATTAAGAACACAGCATGTACCACTCTTGCAAAAGACTCAAGATCAACCCCCTGTACCCACATCAGGCAGCTCACAGCCATGGGTTGTTCCAGCTCCAGGAAATCAATGCCCTGTTTTGACCTCTGTGGGTACACAAACCCACACTCAGACAAACACACATGAACATAGTTTCAGAAACAGAACATGGGGGCTAATCCCTGGGAGGGACTCATTTTTCTTCTCCTGGCAGTCATAAACTGCCTGGGATTCTTTGTCCATGGGTGAAACACCAGGAAACTTCTCCTCTTCCACATTAACAAGTCCGTGGAGACTGCAATTGCTCTGGGTTTGGCTTTGCAGCCATTTCTTGAAGAGACTGTTTCACAGTCGACTTCTGGGTATGCTGTCTCTTAGTCTTCCTTTCCCCTCATTCACATTACCTGCAAAAATAGACTCAGAAGGTTTTATTTGTGCATGAACGCATGCACATGCACACACACACACATACATTCACACACACATGCACACATACACACACATGCACACACACCACATGCACACACACATGCACACACGCATGCACATATACACACCACACATGCACACACACCAAACACACATGCACTTATGCACACTCACCACACATGCATATACACATCACACATACATGCACACACATACACACATATACACACACATGCACACACACTACACATGCATACACACATCACACCTGCACACATACCACACACATACCACACACACATACACACACCACACACATTCACACACACCATACACACATCACACATATATACACACATACACACATTACATATACACACACATATCACACATATACATGCACACACATGCACACATATACACACACATCAATAATAATAAAAGACAAAGAAGCTGCCTGCTTGAGAGTGGGGAGGAGATGAGAGAGTTTGGAGGGAGGGCATCTGGGAGGGGCTGGGGGAGGAAAGAGGAAGTTGTATAATTCTCCTTCAATTAAAAGTATAATAAAATAAATTTTTAAAGCATTAAAAATCTGAGTCAAAAATGGAAAAACATTAAGATTTGATGAAGCTAGGTGAGTGATACATAGATGCTGTCATACTTTCTGCTGGTTTATCTATTTTACTTCTTAAAGCAGTGATATCTAACTATAAACACACAACAGTTTTCCATTAAAAGTTAAAACATTCCCAAAAAGCTGATGTAATTTAGCAGAAACAAACCTTGTGATAGATTTTGAAACTTCATTAGAGACTTTTGAAACCAAATTAAAAATTAAGGAAAATTAGATTTAAAGTGTTAAAACAGAAAGGAAATAACAGCAGAGTCTGGCAGAGGGAGAGAAAAGGGCAAGCTGCCAGTCAAGGGGAATTGGGTTTCAGTAATGCAATACTAAAAGGTTCTGTGCAGAGGAGATGGCTCAGTAAAAAGAGATGGCTGTCACTGGGCCTGATGACCTGAATTGAAGCTCACAGAACCAACATGGTAGAAAGGAAGCCATGACATGAGCAAGCTGTCCTCTGACTTCACAGGAGTGTTAGGGCATGCACACTCACACTCTTGACATGCAAGATAAATACATGAAAATGTAATTTTAAGTAAAAACTGGAAAGTGTGCTGCACATCGCTGTGCTTCTGGCCAACAACCCTGCACAGTGTGCTTTAAAAGTTAACTGCATAGATCTTACACTGTGTGGGTTTTTTTTTCATCAGGTTATTTTTAAAACTCCGATCAGAGAATGGAGCATGTCCTCAAGTTTCAACCTAAGAAAACTTCATAGCCCTCTGTCAGGAAGTGGAGAGTGTATACATGGATACAGAAACAGTTCTAAAATAAACATTGTGATTGCTGCTGAGAAAAATCCCCAAAACAGGGGGAACTTGTTCATCCGGGCTGCCCAGAACACAGAAACTGTATTATTTAAAACACTGCTTGGCCCATTAGTTCTAGCTTCTTATTGGCTAACTCTTACATCTTAATTTAACCCATCTCCATTAATCTGTGTATCGTCACATAACAGTGGCTTACCGGCAAAGTTTCGGCACGTCTATCTCTGGTGGCTCTGACTCTGCCCTTCTCCTCCCATGCTATAGGCCAAGCCACTTCTTTATTAATTATTAATTAACCAATAAAACAACACACAGACAGAAGGACCTCCCACACCAGGAATTCATTTTGGCTGGTGGCAATGGACCTAGAAAACCCACCCATAAGATCTCACCTGACAACTGAACAAGAGGATGTACAGCCCCTTTTGCTTCTGAGTGCTGGCTTCTCTCACTGCATGCAGATGGCCTGCTAGGTTCAATGGATGGTATACCACTATCCAGGAAAAATGCAAGAAACAGGGAGGTAACCAACACAGCATGATGCAGCATTGAGAGTCATAAGCAAGACTGCTCCTGACTATCACAGGGATGTAGAGTGTGAAAACCTCTCTAGCGGCAGCAAACTGGATAGGAAGATGAGGAGGCAAATGGATAATCCACCATTTTCCACCAAAAGCAAACAAAACAAAAAAAAGAAAAGAAAAAAAATTTTTAGTACTATCTTAGGGTTTCTACTGCCTTGATAAATACCATGACCAAAAATCAACTCAGGGAGGATTTTGTCTTACACTTTACAGTCCAACATGAAGAGACATCAGGGGAGGAACTCTTAAGAGGCAGGAGCTGATGTAGGGACTATGGAGGGGTGCTGCTTACTGGCTTGCTCTCCATGACTTGTTCAACCTGCTTTCTTTTACAGCCCAGGACCACATGGCCTTGCCCACAAAGATGGATTCATCCACATCAATCATCAGTCAAGGAAATGCAATACAAACTTGCCTTCATGCAGCTCTTATGTGGACATTTTCCCAGTTAAGAGTCCCTCTTCCCAAATGACTGCTGACTTGTGTCATTAACACTCTAACCAGGACAGATAGTGGTCTACTTCTGCCTACCTCAGGATCATCAGGAAAGCCACTAGAGACCCCAGGATGGAGCTGTCAGGCCTGTTTGCAGCCCACTAGAAGCTATAGTGGACCCCGCTCTGGCAGCCAGATACAAGCTTATTTGCAAGACTTTTCAAACCACCTATTGTAACCCCATATAAGGTTACACAATTGAATATGAGTGTGGATAAACAGGCAATGAAAGGTTTCTGAACATTAAGGCCAAAGGTAAGTTCAAAATCAAATCCTTAATGGATCCATGATGTCTCCGGGAGTTCTTTACTGTGTGGCCTTGGCTTTGAGCCTGCAGCGTGCAATCTGCATTGAACAGGCCCTGGTAATGTCAATAAATCCTGCCTGAAACATCAAGGCTTGAATTTGACAAATGGCAATGTTTTGGTTATACACTCATTAATTCCCTGCTCATATAAAAATAGCATTTAATTATGAGAAAATGGGTTTAACATTTTTACACTGCCATTGTTCAGCATGGAAGTATCAAATTAGTGGATCTTTGAATAGGATTGCATTAGCATGTTTATGCTTAAAATTTTTTGATGAGTTGCTGACTTGAATTTCATTAAAAAATGTTAAATAAATGTTAATGGGATAAGGACAGAATTTCCAAAAATTGCCAAAATTATTCTAAGTGTGTGTTTTGCCATTTTGTACTATGTATTTATGCAAACCAGCATCCTCAGAATTTATGGTTCTAAAATGAGATTATTGATCAACTCTGAAAAGCCATTGAAGATGCTCTCTGTCCTGAAGGATCAATATTCATTCAAGATTTAGTTCTTTCTGTAAAAAAAATTGAATCAATCTCATTAGTATATAAAATTGCCTTTGTCTTTAATAAATGTTAAGTTATATTAGTATCAAGGAATTATTTTTAAATAAATCCCTGTATGAATCATTATCAGTGAGCATTTGATTCACATACCTATTTTATCACTTATAGTCTCAGACTTGTATAAAAATTTCTCTGGAAAGCCCTATTCCAAATTCTTTGGACAGCCACTCTCCCAGCAGGACAGAAGTGAAAAAACGAAATGAAGTTTTGTATAGCAGAGCAGAACGCACGAAGAATGCTGAGGAAGGCAAATGAGTTTTGCAATTGAAAAAGACCTTTAGTTTGGGGGATCTGGGTATTTAGCTGCTTCGACTAAATTTCAGATAGAGGAAAATCGTGGGCAAACAAACCTATTGGGTGATGAAGCTTGACATACTGTCATTTGTATTCCTTTTTTTAAAAAAATTAAAATAAAGTTATATTTGGGTGAAAGAGATAGCTCAGCAGTTACAGGTCCTTGTTGCTCTTGCAGAGGACCAAAGTTTGCTTCCAGCACCCAACTCAGGCATCTCACAACCAACCGAAATTCCAGATCCAGGGGATCCAAAGTCCTCTTCTGGCCTCGGGCACCTGCACTCATGCACACACCCAAACACAGACACACACACACATAATTTTTAAAGGAACAACATATCTTGAAATAAATGCTAAAAATGAATGATAAGGCAGTTTTTCAAGTTCCTTTTTAAAAAAGAATTGAAGAATAAAGGTTAATCTTAATGTTCATCATTTTTGTGTTACATTGTTGAAAGGAGAGCTATTGACAAAATTAAACTAACACAAAGATTGGTCCTTGTCATGTAGACTATAAAGACATGTGAATGAAAATAATTTATTGATATCCACTGAGCAGCCTAGGAAACACACTAACTTATACCTCAGTTTGGTTTTTATGCTTCCCTTTCTGCCATAAAGGGTAAATTGAGAGTAATAATTTTTCTGCATAATTCCATCTTCTATTAATGTTTAACATAGAGTCCTTTTTAAACAGTGTGGTGGTTTGAATAGATATGGCCCCCATAGACTCATGTGTTCAAATGCTTGGCCCATAGGGAATGGCACTATTAAAAGATGTGGCCTTGCTGGAGGAAGGGTGTCATTGTAGAGGTGGGCTTTGAAGTCATATATGCTCAAGGTAGGCCTCGTGACACAGACTCCTTCTGTTTCCTGTAGACCAACAGGTAGAACGCTCAGCTTCTTGTCTGGCTGCACACTGTCATGCTTCCTGCCATGATGATAATGAACTAAAACTCTCTACTGGCGGGCTTTTTGTGCCAACTTGACACAAGCTAAAGTCATCAGAATGAAGGAGCTTCAGTGATGGGAAGGAAGGAATTCAGTAAATGCCTCCATGAGATCCAGCTGTAAGGCATTTTCTCATTTAGTGTTCACTGAGGGAGGACCCAGCCCATGGTGGTCCTGAGTTCTATAAGAAGGCGGGCTGAGCAGGCCATGGGAAGCAAACCAGTAAGCAACTCCCCTCCATGGCCTCTGTGTCAGCTCCTGCCTCTGGGATCCTGCCCTGTTTAAGTTCCTGCCCTGACTTCCTTCAGTGATAAACAGCAATGCTAAAATGTAAACCAAATAAACCCTCTCCTTTCCAACTTGCCTTTTGGCCATGGTGTTTCATGGCAACAATAGAAACCCTGACTAAGACATCCTCTGAAACTGTAAGCTACCCCATTAAATGTTTTTTCTTTATAAGAGTTGCTATGGCCATGGTGTCTCTTCACAGCAATAGAAACCCTAACTAAGACAAATAGCAATGGGAGCCATCATCCAGAGACTTAGGAATATCCCCAGTGTCAGCTTTGTGAGAACAGTATAGTATCTAAGACTGCCTATTCAGAAAGGGGCAAGACTTAATAGACTAACTTCAACCTTTTTTTCTTAAGTCATTATTGTTTTTTAAATCCAAGAGGAGAGTATGTCAGAAATCCTGTTTAATGTGGCCAGTCTGGCAGCCGTCACAGGAATGAAGGCCTGGAGAGTTTCTGTCTGTCACAGTTCCATCACACGGCTCTCAAGGCATTTGGTTCCTGTGGGTGGGAGTTCCTAGAGGAACCTGATGTCTTCTGCTTGTTCTCTGAACCACACCACACCCCATTCTTCAGGATTCATGTCCTTCCCCGAGAGGGTCCTTTAGGCTTTCAAATCCATGTCAGAGAGCTCAGCCAAGTGTGGAGCGTGAGAGAAGGAGGGTAAAAATGAGGTCAGGTATGTACGATCCTGGCTGGGGCTTTCCTGGCATGCAGGGAGAAACTGACTTCTACGTGAGGCTGAGGCTTCTTGGGTAATTACTTCCTGAGAACTCAGGCCCAGTTCTGGCCAGTGTTCCTTGTCCTCCATGTTCAGAGGCAGACGTTAGCCTATAGATGCTAAAGTCCTCACTTCTCAACTCATCCACTTTGAAAGTCCCATCAAGAGATGGCTCAGAGGTTAAGAGCACTGGCTGTACTTCCAGAGGC
>LOJH01043356.1:0-14008 GCA_001685095.1 Ellobius talpinus
CCTTTGGAAGAGCAGGCAATGCTCTTAACCACTGAACCATCTCTCCAGCCCCTACAATGGAATTTTTATCAGCCACAAAGGACACTGGCAAAGAAGCTGATGGGCTTGGATATCATTGAGCTAAGGGGAAAACTCAGATTCTAAAAGGCAGATTTTGTATGTTTTCCTTCATGTGTGTGATGCATATTTATATATCCATATATGAGGGGAAGAGATCTAAAAAGAGTGGGGAGTGGGATCCAGAAAAGAGATGGGAGAAGTATGTCATGGAAGGCAAAGGCGGAACCATTTGGGGAAAGGAATGGGCTCAGCGAGAGAGAGTGTGGGATTACAGAAACAAATAATGGATAAAAGTGGAGTATAATGATACATGTATGGAAATGTCACTGAAATTCTTTGTATGTTAACTAAACAAATAAAAACAAATAAATGTTTGAACAGAAGTCTTTGTACATAGTTCTGCACTCTGGAAAATGGGAGTGCACAACAGGATTTGCTATTGGTGTGCTGTCAGCTGTATGAAATCAGCCCAGGTGACATTCCCTGTGACAGACGAGGAACCAACCACACTGTGGCATCAGCGACCCGAATCAGAAGGCACGGGGTTACTCAGTTTCGGTGCCAGGACTGACTTCAAACAAAAAGGAACAAATGCGTAGGTCCACTCACACACCAGATCAAACTTGTATGTAAAATGGGTTTTAGTGGATCTTGCTGAATAAATTCCACAGTCAGGCGAGAGAGAAACTTAGATGTGGGTGCTGGCTGGACTGACAGCTTCCCGTGTGCCCAAGGCTTACATAACAGATGTATGATTTCTCTCTTCTCTCATTATCATTTTGGACTGTGGAAGACACCTGGGATAAGGCAACAATAAAATTCCAGAGAGTACTTCTGAAATCCAGTACGGGAGTTAACAAAATCATTCTTTGATTTTTCTATACATCCCAATAAACAACAAGGAAAGGAAGTGTGGTCTAAAGAGCTCAAGCCTGCTTGGTAGGCTCATCTGCAGATGTCTATGCTGGATGGTACAAACTGAAGCCACCCTGGTCTCAATACCTGGTTTACCTCTTCTGAAGACTAGAAATACAAGAAGACCTCGAAGTGTCTAGTGACCCTAAGAGTACAAGCATAGTGAGACAGCAGCACTCTTTCCCAGGAACAAGCTTGATCCCTTTGATGTATTTCTTCGTGTACTGTACATTTCTCTCTCCTGAATCTCAGTCAACTCTGTGGTACACAACACAATCTGTCTTATTTCATCTTTTTAACAGGGACTTGATGAGGTGACACAGGACTGATTCTTAAAAACACATTACCTGCTATGTGAGGCATTGTGTGACAGTAAGAACTACCTTAGTGACAGGCACCTGACAGCAGATTTGTTGATTTCATGGTCACTTCATTTAAAGTAACAACAGAGTGAAGAACGCCATCTGATAATCTGCTTGGATGTTGACTGTGAAAAGCACTTAGCATTTCTGCCAGCTCCCATGACTACAGAATCTGTTCCTTCAATATGTGAGGGTCTATCTTCCTTGGATTTTAGAATCAATTTTCTGCCTCCCCCCTCCTTCTGTAGAGGAAATTCCTCAATCCTTCTCTGAAAATAAGATTATGTGGACATGTACAGTGTCAGGGATAAATGTCCTTTAAGACACACTTTGTAAGGGGCTAGTTTGAAGCTATTGACTGAGGAAGAGACCCAGGCCACAGTCCCAGATACCTAGAGGCCATGTGTTAAGATACACAATCCTTCTTAAGCATCCTTTGACATCTCTAGATTCAACAGGCAGTGTAACCGGGATCCACATGCACATCACACCATTCCCTACCTGTTTGCTAAATGATCTGTTCAACTCATCCAAAGCCCATATTTCACTTTATCTTTATGACTACATTTCTTTATTTATTCTCATATAGGTAGAATACCACTTCCAAAATACCTATGATTGAAAGTATTTGTAGTCTCTGGATACACACACACACACACACACACACACGTGCACACACACATGCGCGTGTATACACACACAAATATATACATATTTCTTTCTGTTTTTTTGAGACAGGGTTTCTCTGTAGCTTTGAAGCCTGTCCTGGAACTAGCTCTTGTCGACAAGGGGGGTCTCGAACTCACAGAGATCCACCTGCCATTGCATCCGAGCGCTGAGATTAAAGGCATGCACCACCACCATCTGGCTGATAGTTTACTAAAGACTTTACTACTTCCCAGCATCCCCAGTCAGAGAAACTGACATCCTAAATAGTCTGGAATCCAAAGCCACTGAATGACATGTCATTCTCCATTCTGGAATTTGGAGCTGTTCAGATTTTGGATTTTCAAATCAGGGGTGCTCGGGATGTATTTCTGGTTGGTTTTTTGTGAAAGCAAAACCAACCAGGGCCACAGTCATGGCATACATGCAGGTGAGGCCTCTGCATGTATCAGCATGTATGGGCCACCCAAAGGCCTCACACCTGAGCCTGGGTGCTGAAGAGTCTGCCTCTGTCTGCAGGGAAAGGACTCCTCCCAGCTCCACAGAAAGTGGAGTTTTAGCCTTTAATGTGCCAAGAGATGGCAGACCCACAGAAAATAATTATCACCGTGTTAATTACAGTAATAATTTGTTCTTGTAAAGCATTTCGCAGCCCATTTACAAAAATTAGGCAATAAACATGGAGTCTGCTAAAGGAAATCAACGGTTCAACTTGCCAGAACGGCTGTTTCTCTTCAAGTGGGTGCTACACCCAGCATTTAAAAAAAAAAAGTCCTCCTCTAGGCCATTATAGCCAAGAGAAGAAAGGGTTAATTTGGGGCCATTTTATACAACACTCCAATCCTCTTAAAAACCTAGGAATTACCTGTGCTGAATGTATCATATCCTAATTGCATGGACTCTCACATAACTCAGTCTGGGCACACAGTCCCCCCACCCCACACTACACACACACACACATGCACACACACACATGGAGGCCTCTTGGTCAACACGCTTGAAGCTTTTTAAAGAACATTAAATATGAACCTGAAACAGCCCAGTTAAAATTTACACTTTCCCTGCAATATTTCTGACATATTCAATGTGTCTGAAGGCTGAGGGGCTGACGGCTTAGTTGAGTACAGTTGAGTGAGCAGACTGCCAGGCTCCCCACTCCACCTCCAGGGCAGGTGAACCGTGGCAGGGAGGGACCAACCTCTCCTGCCTCCTCAATTCTTTTTCAAGAAAATATAAAAAGAGAAGGAAAAAAATCACCCTTCCTTCTAACTATTGTTTGATGATTTCTTTGTTTAAATAAACATCTCAATAGAAGAAGGCATTCCTAGCAATTGTCAACTCCATGGCTTTATCTGACTCTCTGGTAGACAGTTAATTTCTCACCAAATTTCCCCCAGAGAGACAGCTGGCTCATCCAAGTTGGAGGGTGTTTTCCTTGCAGTGTGTTTTCCTTTTATAATTGATCCTTCTCCATCTAAGGAACCACTTCACAATTCTTAGCACTGTTTACCAAGGACATAAAAGAAAACGCCAGGAATACACTAATGAGAACGTGGTTGTCACAACTTGAGCAGTCACCACCAAGCTGGGCCACCACACTTCCATCTTGATTCTAACTTAAAAAAAAAACAAACAACAAAAAAAAACCCTGTTTCTATTAAAAACTTTCCAGCACATTGTGGGAAACAGCTATTGGCGGGTTTGTTCTTTTCAAGTGCACACAAGATGAAAGGATCGCCTAGAAAAGTATTTAAGAAAGATGTCACTAAATCAAAAGTGACAAATTGTCAATTTCCTCTAAGATGGTGTATTTCCCTAAAGGTGTGTGTGTGTGTGTGTGTGTGTGAGTGTGTGTGTGTGTGTGTGTGTACGGGTGAGCCTATGCTATATGTTGCCACCAGTAGTGAGATAACAGTCTCATTTCCAGACTCCAGCAAGCTCTTCAGATGGCATACCTGTGACATTTCCTAATATCTGGCATTTGGTAGAAAGCATTGTGTGAACCCAAGCTTCATCACTTCCATTCTCTGCCATCTGGAGGATAATGAGAAGGAAATAAAGACCCCAAAGTATTTGGCTTTCTTGTGGTGGTGTGTGTTGGGGGAGGGGGATGTAGGGCACACCAAGGTATTAAGTTATTCAAACGCCAGTAACGTATGACATTGCACAGTCTCACTGTCATGGCCTTTGTTGAAAAGGATTTCCCTGACCTTTCCTGCAACCAGCAAACAAATAAGCCCTCTCTCTCAGCAGGAGAGAGGCACTGGTCCATTAGACATTAAGCAGTTCTATTCAGCCCCCCCATTCTCCTGTCCTTGGCCGTGAAGAGGGAGCTGGCAGTGGTCCAATCAGTCAGAGAAAAGACAGGCAAGTGTGATTGTGTGGAGGCTAACCTGAAATGTCGCAGCAGGGACAAAGTCACATAGCAGACAGCACCGAGGGAAGGCTGTGGTGCTACATGAAGGGGTAGTGTTCCAACAAGGAAGACTGGTGTTTCAGTCTGCCAAACAACGTCATGACTCACCCAGGCAGGGAAATATTACCAGCATGGGGATGTGTGGAGCATCTCAGTCTGAGAGTAATTAGGGAGTAGACTACAACAGCATGCTTCAGTGATGAAATGGGAAAACAAGCAATACCTCCGTCAAGTCCTGATTGGCAAGTATGAAATGAATCAAGGCTTCTATCATCTCAGACCAAAACCAAAGTTGCCGCGGATTTTCAGAATGGAGAAGCCGGCCCCATGTCTGCACGATTGTCATGAAGCAAGGCAGCACACAAGCACGTGCACACTCACACATGAACACACACGTACATGCACTTGCTGATTCGACAGCTTCCCCTACATCTTATTATTCTTCCCATAGAGGGGGAAAATGAGCCCAGGATGGCGAATGTTAAAATGTCATTTTATTAATAAGAATGATATACAATTTCCAAAAATAAAAAGCACATGTGCTTAATGGACTTAGGTAATGGAATTATTCGACTTATTACTATCAGTTGCGCAAGTGTAAATTCTCTGGCAAAGAGGACAAACGTTAATTTTCATTTCTTTATATCTTCACATTGCAGACAATTTGTATTCATTAGACAATGCAAAAATCTCTTTTCCTTCTTAATTGTAAAGTGACATTATAATTAAACTGGATGACTGCAGAATAATCTCTAAGTTAGGTAGTCACTCGCAGGCTGGTTGAACAAGATTCGGGCATCATTTAGTCACCAAATGGAGCTACCTATCAATAAGCTTTCACTGCAGTGGCCAGATCAGAACACCAGTCACTCCGAGAGAGAAAGGTTAGTGAGCTGTAAGGCCCCAGTGCTTCTCCAAGGAGCTATACCTCACGGGTACAAACCCTGAAACCTAGATAGGCTTGTCTCATTTCCCCCAGGGTGGCTCTGTTTCCTCATTTCCTTCCTCCCAAAATGCCTTGTACATTATCACTCTCACCAATTTTGAGTAAGGGACACGCACAAATTACCTATGTTCTCGATATGAACAACCTCTATTAGGCCAGGTTAATAAACTCTAATGGATGTAAGGGCTAATACAATATTCAGCTATTGACATAAACATAAATATAAATTTCAAAGAAAATAACCTACTTTAGTAAAACTACCTGTGCAATAAAAATTAATGAACTCCAAATGATTCTGCACATCTCCACCAAATTGCATTTTCAGGCTCACATCTTCAGGACATGCTGGGTGGTTTGATGCATTCCCACAATTCATCTTCCTGCTAAGCCAATTTTAATTTAAATGCAATTAAAGGCTCAAAATGAACATTATGTATTAGATAAAGCCTCGAATCTGCAGACATCATAAATATGATTTTCAGAAAAATTAATTACAAGCTATTAGGGTACAAGTCTTCAAACTGCAAATGTTGAGGTAAATTGCAGAATTAGTTTGTTCATTCCATTAAATGTTAAATACTGATTTTGAGCTTTGTATCAATTTAATATCACCAGGTCAGTTTATGAGGAAATGTTATATATACCTGGAAGTCCTAATGTGTCTTAGCATTTTTTTAATAATTAAATAGAACTTAGAAAGACACAAAAATAACCTCAAGTCCATTTTGGTTAGATACTAAGAATGTCATTTTAATGTGAGGCAGTTTTGTGTCATTATTGGCACAGCCTTGGCATTCCTTTAAAGCATTAGTTTAAGTATTCTACTTTGATTCCAACTTCCCTTAGGAATACAGGGCAGGGGGACATATGGAATGTGCACTGATGTGGTGATCAAAAGTTTTAATATTCCAACCATTCTGACTGCAAACTTGTATGTTACTGCACTCAACTAAGCTGATGCATACGCTCTAAAATCAGGTAAATGCTTGAGCTCTGAAGAAGCACTTACACTATGGCCCTAAGCATTCAGGTCAGGGAGAGTCAGCCATGGATAACTGCGCTTAAACAAGCTATGGAAGACTATACAATACTGGTCTACCAAAGCACAAACATGGGCCCACTGCGTGCCCACTCCTAGGTCAGTATAATGTAAATAAAACAAGCATAAATTATTCTGGTTCACTTTTTCTGAAGTTGTAAATTCAGAGAATTGCATTTTACTAAATAGAAACTGATTATTTTAGTATATCATAATGAGCTCGCTGGTGGAAAGGCGTAGAGAATCCAGCGACTGTAGCCTGGATCAACATAGAAGTCACTCAACTACAACTATCGCATTCATATTTTCAAAGGCCAGAAATCCTGGGGTCAGTTGAAACTAATCTTACTTGCAGTTATCAATTTTAAGACATCTTCCACATACTCTTTAAGTGTGATAAAAATATACATAAATCTACTTGATTTGTTTTAAAAATCCAGCATGACCTTCAATTGGCAAATAATCACTAAGTTGCCAAATTTCAGACTAACAATGAAATCAATTTCAAGTGGAAAAAAGCCCTTCCCCTTCTTTTTAGTCTGTAAAGGAAGAAAGCATCCTGTCTAGATCAGTCAGCAGTTTGACACTGATCTCCACAGTGGCATTTCATTAAAAAACAGAACTGTTTTACAGGACTTAGGGAAATTTGCAAATAATTTATTTTAATTATTTTCTTCTCTGGCAGGTATAGCTAACTTAGGCAAAATAACTCTAAAATAATAACTTAATGAAAAATAAGTATCATATCCATTCAGAATACTATAATAATTCCCTCCTCCTTTTCCTTCAGTTAAATTATCTCCAATACCACACTTAGAACAAAAAACAAACAAACAAACAAAAAACCCACCTTTTTATCAGATTCCAATCTAAGTCCTTCCCTCTTTCCAGGGCATACTTGGCTAGTTATTACTGTCTTTTTTCATGTTTTTCTGGACTTTAAGATGTTACTCTATTTTGAGTTTTTATTTATAATTTTAGATTACCCATTTATTTTGCTAATATTTAAAAATGGGCATTTTCCATATTTCCCCAACAGCCTTAGAAAATCTAGGAAAGAACCCAGAAACCAAAGGACAACTGAAACTAGCTTATTAAACAGGTACAGAAATGGTTCTTTAAAACCAGTTTCTGCAAGCCAAACGCTCATCAGTCATAGTGTGAGGAAGAACTAGAGCTTCACCTGATAAATTCTTGGTAAAAAACTGATACTCATACTTTGAAAGTACTATGAAGACTTTTAAGTAGGTTAAGTTTTGAGTACCAATTTTCCTCTGGAAAGTGTGAATCTATAATTGTCTGTCCTTCTACATAATTATCCTGACAATCACCTCTGCACCCTCTCTGTTGGTGCGTGATGGTGCTATTATTAAAAACCACAAGGAACTTCCAGAAGGGAGAGCCCCACACTACTTGGAGGATTAAATAAAGGCAATCATCAGGCTGCAAAATTCCAAAGAGCATCCTGTAGAGTTGAGTACAAGTCTAGAGGCTTAGTGTAATCAAATGTGAACCACATCGCCAGTGGCAGGGTCCTGAGAAGTTGAGTCTAAACATGAGAATGTTGTCATTTAGTGTGAGCAAGGCTGATAGCACACTTGGTTCTGAAGGACACACAAATGTGGAGATGCTTACAGGTTCTTCCAAATACAGAATCATGCTGTGGTGATAAAATATGGACTCTGACTGTCCTGTGTAGAAATATGAAAGAGTAAGGAGATTTGATAGCGTAGGCATCCCCCATCAAGCTCCGGACCGTGAGAACTAACTAGCTAGCAAACCAGACTCTCAATGAAGTCCCTGCTGGGGAAGCTGGCCTTGCTGCACTGTGTGGCTTCCTCTGACAGCTTTTAGATTCCTGTTCTATTTTAGGTTCTCCAAGGTCATTTTCAACTACCCTCTATCAAAACCTCAAAATATTGCTCATTTTGGTTTCTTTTCACACTTTGACGCATAGGCTCACGATGACAGTGAGAACCACTGTTCCTCCCGGTTCCTCTGGTACAATTCAACTCAACTTTCTTCCAGTCTCCACTGACCCTGGTTAATTTTGGAATTTCGATCTGTCATTCTCTGATTTTCACTTAGATCCCACCTTCAGGACTAGATGTGTCATCATCAATCTTTTAGGCCTTAGCCCAAGGTCCTTTCACCACAGCCTCTGAGATTGCTGTGTGCTTCTATGCTCCACGCTCTCCCTGCTTCCTTAACAATACCCTTCTTACCAGGAGAGACAAATTCCCTTCTCTCATCCATTCACTCATGGAAGTCTTTTGTAAAAATACTTCTCCATCCTAAGCTCTAGTCAAGAATCTAGTTTATCTATTACCTTAATCATCATTCATTAATTCATCTAGTTCCTCAAAATATCTAGTAAGAATCTACTTGAACCCTAGGAATATGTTGGTGAAACCAACAGACATGATACCTGATTTCATAAATTCAACACTCTGAAAAGGATGAAAGAACACATATTAACTCACACATGGTATCAGAAACAAGGCCACAGCTTCTTGGCTCTACGTAGTGTCATCATCATTCTTACTTGAAATTAAACTCATGTAGTTACAGAAAAGCTGGTAAACACAGATGTATTATGGGGAAATAAGGATAAGAATGTTAAAATACTAAAAATCAATAACCTAACAATAAATGACTTCAGAACAAAACTGTTTCCACATTGTTACACTATTGCATTGTTTAGAAAATTAAGGATTTATACTGTTGATTGGTTTTATCCTTAGTACTGTTCTCATATTCAATGGTTGAATGTGTGTGTGTGTGTTCATTATGAGTGTCTTGATAATGCTACAAATGCACTTTCATATACTTAAATCTATCCAGGGATGATAATTTTGCCTTTGAGCTCTCCAAACACCTACACTATCTATGCTCAGCTTTGGGAGAACCAGCAGAGAGCATCCCAGAATATCGCCCATTATATCTCACAAGTTTGCCAGCCTGATAATGAAACTTTCAAGTTTTTCAAACTTTAAAATGGAATATATCTCGCATGCTTCAAGTAGCATGCTGCAGAGCTCAAACTATGCTAATTTAAGGGTGGCTCCTGCGTTATAGCGGCTTTGCTAAGTCTCAAGGGTTCAGTCAGTATCACGAGTTCATTACATTAGCATGGCTGGTAGTATGTGGTAAGTGCTGAATGAACTTATGAACATCAGCCTGTAAGATCCAAGGTTACAAAGATGAGTTTAACTCAGACAGACAGACAGACAACACAAACACACGTCTGTCTGTCTGTCTGTCTTTCTATTATCCATCCATCCCTTCTTCTATCCATCCCTCCATCCATCCATCCATTCTT
The DNA here is from genome assembly GCA_001685095.1 of Ellobius talpinus. Lineage (NCBI taxonomy): Eukaryota > Metazoa > Chordata > Mammalia > Rodentia > Cricetidae > Ellobius > Ellobius talpinus. Next base: position 9,727 of record LOJH01043356.1, read on the forward strand.
TCCTCCCTCCATCCATCCCTCCATCCCTCCCCTTCATCCATCCATCCATCCATCCATCCATCCGTCTCTATGGAAACAAGGTTTTCTAGACAGCTTGCCAATCAAGCAACACTTTTCACTTGCATATCTCTATCCTAGATATTCTTAAAGATCCTTATATTTTTGATCACATAAAAACTGATATCTCTGAGTAGTTTTTAACCACAAAGAATGGAACCTAAAGTCCATTTTACTTAAGACTTAGAGAGTAGTCTTGCTTGGTTACTGGGAATACAGACAAAGCTTTTCATTCTTCAAATGAACTAGTGAACCTCTCTGCCATGGTTTTGAATTACTGTAAGGACGGCCCTCATGCATAATTAAATTACATCTTTTGCATGATCTATAACACCTGTCCTGGGTGTTTATCAAAATCACTCTCTACAACTCACTGTAGATTTAACTGTTTCAATAATCTGTTAAGTGAACCCAAGGTCTGTTCTAAACACTTTTCTACAAATTCACTTTATTCTAGTAAAAAGAAAGAAAAGAAACCCGAGTTCCACATTTTTTTAATTGATTTGCCTTCATTTTGAAAAGTTGTGCTCAGAGACATAAGCAGAATATGGTTTTTTCCTCAACAGGCTTCAAGTTCTCACTCTGCGTGTCAGTCAAATGTTGCCTACCCAGCAAAGTGAAGTTTGCTAAGGCTCTGATACAGTAGGAAAGCACATGATTTTTTTTTCTACTGGTCCTGGCAAAGACCTCACATGTGTATCACTATGCCAGTGACTCAGGCATAGGGAATAACAAGCCAAGTACTTCTTAGAAGAACTGAATTATAAACCTAATCACAGCATCACAGGTAGAAGCGGCTCTACCATACTTAGGGCTGAGCCCTAAGATGATGTCACAAAGGCAAACTAAAATGCTAACACCAGGTCAAGGGTGAACGAATACTAGGTAGCCAAAGCAGTCTGTCCGCCATTGCACCTGAGCTTAGATTTGGTCCATGGACAGACAGAGGCACAGTTCTAGAAGTTTCCATTTGAGGTCTCAATGATGGAAATCCATTGGAAAGCATGCAAAGGGACCTCCCTAAGGACCTCCCTAAGGACCTCACCTACACATGAATCCCATGGCCATTATTTAATTGATATGTTACTTGATATAACGGGGCAGTATTATACAATACACAGGCCACACGTGGCCATGCCTTAAAGCAATCACCATTATAGGATGCATAAAGATTGGCAAATAGGAGAAAAAGGTAGGATTATTTTTGTCCCTATTTTCCACCGATCAAATATTAGACATGTTTAGTTAAAAGTATGACTGGATTACAAATAATATTTTACCTTTCTTCATTTATACAGGAAGGACTTCTAAGGTTAATTAACTGACTACAAAGCTACATTCTTTGTATAGATTACTCTCCCAGAATCCTCTGCAACAAAGATGAGCTATGCAGGTGGTTCTCTAACTGCTATGCCTGCCTCTCATCTTGCAGGGCAGAAAGGTTGTATTTTTCTCTTAAACAAATCAGACCGTGTTGTATCTCTTTAACTGAGTTTATATAGCCCAAAGCCAGAGAGAGCAGAAAAATACATGGGATAGGGGTCCAGAGGCCAGGAAAGCTATAATTCCTAAATCCAGAAGAACATTGTCCAAGTCTTCACAGACATGTATCTCAAAAGGGCAGCCTCTACAGACCTGCACAAACCCTCTCTGTCCCAGCACGATCTAAAAGCGCTGACTCGGGTGGGTGGTTTAGTGGAAATCTCAGCAGACCTTACACTTTGGGGAAGGCCTTGGGGACATGGGACCTCTCAGAAGTCCCTGACTGCACAATGTGTGACTGAAGCTCTTGTATATGCGCCTTTTCAAGGACTCGGGTTGGGGGCAGATGGGATGGTCACTCCTCTTAAGCAGCCTGAACCCAGAACAGTTGAAGTGTCACTCGCCGTGATGATGAATCATACCCTACACCGCATCATGACAGCACAAGGCCCCTACACCAGGGGATGAGGGAGCCTGGGAAGGCTCTCTGGAAAGAGCTGGAAATGTCAGTGCTTCCAATCTTCCTAATGGAAAGGTAAGATTCTTGCTATATGCAAGCAGTGGGACCCCGGACAACAGGACTAGAGAAACCGAAGTATTTATTTCAGTATGTCTGGTATGGTGGTATACGCTTATTTTTTATCTAACATTTGCCTGCACTATTTGTGAATCAAATTACTGATGATCATAGGTTGAATCTGGCTATTGAGCAACTTTTTTTTAGCAAAACACACACTCAGCATTTCTAAGCAGAAAGAAAATGATGAGAATAAAGGGGTGCAGGTAAGAAATAAAGGGTACTGAGCACTGCTGCTCAGTATTTATAAATGCACCCAGGTAATTATGATAAATGACATTTATTGAGAGTATATGATACACAGCACAAATTTAAATGTTTTGCGTATATTAACTTGGTTGCTACGACCGCCAGGGGCTATAATTCTTCCTTTTGCAGGTCAGGAAGCTGAACATTTTCGGTATAACATCACTAACTATACAAAAGGAAATGCAATGGGGAATGGGGAATGCCATTCTCTGGGAACAGTACCCATGGCTGCCGGCTGGCCCATGGCCCTTTACGGACTGCAGATGGCTTACTGTGCCTGGCTCGCCAGCTTGAGTGGAAATAGGTTAGACCACAAGTGGTTCCCAGGGGTCCACAGAAAAATCAGTATAACCTTGCCCAGTCTGAAGGAATCTTGAGCACAGCACTCAAATTTGCATAACCCCAATTGAATATTTCTATAGTTACATGTGAACAAAAAAAAGATCCCCCCCACTGGAAAAAAAACCCACAGAGTTGAGAAATTTTCTACTTGAAATTTTGTGGTCATCAAAGGACTTCAATTTTTTTTCCTGCAGGCTTTGTATATCTGGATGCAGACTTCTATGACATCAGCAACCACACCCACATCCACACATGCTGGGGACAATAGTGGTGGTTAGCAGCCTCACCCCCGTACCCTCATCCGTCAGGACTACACTATCTAAGACTCACAGAACCCCACTGGGCCTAACAGATTTCAGTCAATACACAGAATTAACCCCCAGTAAAGAAATGTTGCTAAGCAATGATGGGTGGGCAGGGAGAGATCCACAGTTAGAAGAGCAAACGCCAGCATTTCCAGAGGTTTCACTATGGAGTAAAGTGGGTGGGCACATGTATTGACAGAGGTGTGCATTCCCATATATACACTGAACATTTATGTAAATGTAGAAGAGGAGACGCTGTCACCACGACATTTCCTTCATAAAGAAAAAGTGCCACCTCTCAGAGGACTTAAATTATGATTTTTGTGAGTGCTTCTTACCTGGGAGGATTCAGGTTGGAGTCATTCTGCTAGTGTGGTAGCTTATGAAAATTAAGCCTGTTTCCTGAGTTTTTAACCGAAGCTTATGCAGTCTCACTGTTTTGTTTTGGGAAACCATGAGAAAAAAGGGATGATTCTCCATCTTTCAGTGACAGGACAGAATGCTGCATCTTGCGGTGCTCAGAGATTTCAGAATCTGCAGGATGCTGCAGCATGCATGATCAAGCGAGTGAAGGTCCTTTCTGTTTGTACAGGGATATCATACTGGAGTCTGAGCTAACTGCAACAGCCAGGACGTCACATTCCACCCATGTCAGTGTGTTCTGTCTGCTCTGCACAGCTGAGTATCACTGGCCGGCATCAAGAGAGCATCTAGCACTCTTGCTTGGCAAAGGAAGCCTTCTTTCATCTGAGAAGTGTTTTAGCCAAGACTTCTCACTATGCACCCGATAGCTATTTCTTTTCTACTAAAAGAGGTTGCTCGGCAATTAGGGAAACATTCATTTTCCTGATTCTGTGACAAAATACACACCTTAAGGTAGATAGGATTTATCATGGTTTCTGAGAGTTTAATGCACGGTTTCTGCTGATTCTGGTAAGGCAGAGTGTTGCCATAGAAAAAATTAGAGGAAGAGGCTACCTACTACACTATAGAAGTACAGGAAGGACAGGAGGAGAGGGACAGAGGGAGACAGAGGGACAGGGAGAGAGAGAGAGACAGAGAAAGTGGAGAGACAGACAGAGGAACAGACTATGTACAAAGCATTCTCAAGGATTCTGGCATGGTGTCCTACCTTCTCTGGTCAGGCTCTACCTTCCCAGACATTCAGAGGTCCCAGAAAGTGAGCTTTATGAAGGGACACTTGATATCAGAGCACATTGTAACATGAGGGCCGGGTTGTTGGGGTTTCTGTCCCGCCCAGGTACCCCAC
>LOJH01043357.1:0-13222 GCA_001685095.1 Ellobius talpinus
CTGTAATTCGTGATCCTAGAGAAGCTAAATAGGAAGGTGAACCCAAAGAAAAACCCCTCCCCCTTTTTAATAGGATCTCCCTATGTAACCCTGACTTGCTTATAACTCACTTTGTAGACCAGGCTGGTCTTGAACTCACAGAGATCACCCTTGTCTCTGCCATGTGCTGGGATTAAAAACATGTGCCACAATACCTGGTTAACCTTCCTCTTAACTCCATAAATCCTTCTTGACTTGCAGTGTTTCTTTATCCACAATTTCTAATTCTTGTGTACAGTTTAGCCTTACATGTCTAAATCTACCTGGAACATACATTCAAAAGTTTCTTGTGATAAAAAAGTTCTTTACTTGGATCTATAAGATCTTATTTCATTTTGAATTGTCGATTTAGTTAAGGGCAAATAGGTAAGGCATTACCCTTAACCTTTATTCCAAGTGCTCTAAAATTCTGTCTTGTTACATTTCTATTGCTGTGAAGAAATTGTACAAACAAACTTGTAAAAAATACAGCTTATTGGATACTGATAGTTCTCATGAGGAGAGAAAGAGACAGAGAAAAAGAGAGAGAGACTCTAGTAGCAACAACTGTTTTTTTAACTTTACCCATAAATACAATGTGATGTTTACTCAGTTCTTGAGCCAGGCAGATTTCCAAGGGACTGAAGTCAGAGAGGGGTACACACAGAGTTCTAGGCAGGACTGGACTACAGAGTAAGAGCATGTTTCAGAGACACAAAACAGTTAAAATGACGTGTTAGAAGTGAAGAATAAGGAAATCTGAGCAGTAAGCTTAGGGAGGCACTCATTCCCTAAGAAGCCAAGCATAGATGAAAAACAAGTTCACACAAGGAAACATCATCTAGTGTTGTAATAGGACGCTTGTTTGTTGCTGGCTTCTCAGCCCCAAAATAATCACACAGAAACTATATCATTTAAAACACTGCTTGGCCAATGACTCTAGCATATTTCTGGCTAACTCATATTTTAAATTAACCCATCTCCATTAATCTGTGTATCACCATGAGACTGTGGTTTACCTGGTAAAATTCCAGCATCTGTCTCTGGCAGGACTCCATGGCATCTCACTGACTCTGCCTTCTCTCTCCCAGAATTCAGTTCAGTTTTTCCCTCTTACCTCTGTTCTACCCTGCTCAGGCCCAGGACAGTTTCTTTATTAACCAATGGTATTCACAGCATACAGAGGGGNTCTGGCTAACTCATATTTTAAATTAACCCATCTCCATTAATCTGTGTATCACCATGAGACTGTGGTTTACCTGGTAAAATTCCAGCATCTGTCTCTGGCAGGACTCCATGGCATCTCACTGACTCTGCCTTCTCTCTCCCAGAATTCAGTTCAGTTTTTCCCTCTTACCTCTGTTCTACCCTGCTCAGGCCCAGGACAGTTTCTTTATTAACCAATGGTATTCACAGCATACAGAGGGGAATCCCACATCAATCTAGCACTCACTGGATGTGCTGATGTTATCAAGAACTATGACAATGGAAAATGTCTTTGTAGTTGATTTATTTGGAGACTATGTAACAGCAAATGCACCATCTAGAAAATATGATACAGGCAATATTTTTCTATGTAAACATATTCAAGAAAATGAATCAAATACTGAAATTTATCAGAACTCAGGCATATATAATTGAGTATCTGAGCATTTCTGGCATTTTTATTTGATATGTTTCATAGGGAAAACAAATGTGTGAGAAATGAAAGCTAGAGAGGGAGAGAGAAACATTGATGTCTTAAAGTCAGAATAATGGCTATCAGGAAGAATAAGAAAAGTACATTTTAAGTTATTTAGTTAGAAAAGTATTTTCCAAAGCCATAGCTTTATATATAGATACTAATTATCAAGAGAACAACTCCCTGTGGCAAAGCTGACAGAAAACCTCCCAGGTAAAGAAAAACCAATGATGAATCTCTAAAAAGAGTTCAGGCACTTCTTAAAATAAAGGGAAAGCAAGCTGTGCTTGAACAGAGGGAAAATGATGTGGGGTAGACACAATGTAACTATGGTTTAATTAGGGAACTATTAACATCACATTCATGTTTTACAATTTTTTTCTGATATGAGAGGACTGGATTAAAGGGGCAAGATAAGAGGAGCAGATAAAAATAGGAGGCTGTCACTATGCTAGCAAAAAAATTACTGTTGTATAGACAGATAGGAATATGCTGACTTAAGAAACTACTTATACTAGTGAAATCATCAGGAATTAGTGACAAACTGTATGGACAGAAGGGTTGGATATGGGAGTGCTACCAGTGGAACCATCAGAACTTCCTGATAAATTCTATTATGTGCAGGTGGTTTGGATCTCAGGATGCTACCTCCTTTTTGTCTTGGGAAAGTCCTACCTAGACTAGAAAATGGAGGTGTGGTTGCAAGGAAAGAAGAGGGTTGGATAGGGTTACTGGAGAATAAAGTCAACAGTTTAGACACTAAAGCTGAAGGATAATTTCACATTCAAACACATACAAAATCAGATCAGGTAAAGATCAGCCCATGTTCCCCAAGGTTATAATGTATCCCTTACTTCATCTTTCAGTATTCTTTAGAAGATCACATTCACTTCTTACTTTTCAAAATATCCCTTCTTATTCCTTTTGTTTTTCCTCCTATTGTTCCTCTTCTTATTCTTGTTTTCTTTTTCATTTGCATGCAAATTTGCTAGGGGCGAGCTGTTCTGGACCAGGAAATGACCCTTATTGAGACAGTATCAGTGAAATGTATTTTCATTTTATTTACGTAGATTAATTAATAATGACTTTAGATTTGTGGGATCCCAGAAATTATTTTAGTTGTCATTATAGCAACTGTATAATATCTTTACCTCCTGAAACCAAATCATTAGTTGCAACCAATAGAGGTACTCACTGGCCACATTAGAACAGCTTACAGGTATTTCAGCAGTCTTCCCAGAGGAAATGGGGAAAAGCCCTGATTCAGTGAATTCGCTTCAAAACAAGGTAGTTTTTTGTTGTTTGCTTACTTTCTGTTGTTGTTTATTTGGTTAGTTTGTTATTTTGTAAGTTTGTTATTTTAGTTACTGACTATACCTTCCTAGAGTGCAGCAGAAAACTGTAAACCTTCACATTTTAAACTAATATACTATTATCAATCTAAATACATTATGGAATTTTCTTTCTGTTGTTTCTGTCATTTTGACACAGCCTATCTATGCAGTCTGTACTGAAATGCAGTGTGATCTTCCTACCACAGATATCAGAGTTTAACAAATTCTTTATTTTTTATATTTTTTTATTTTCCATGCATTTTTCCTGTCACGTATCTTGATCCCATTCATTCCCTATCCTTTCACATCTGCCCTCTTCCCATGAATCTCCCAAAATAAAACAAAATTCAAGAGAAAAAGAAGGAAGAAATAAAATGAGAAAAGTAAAAGAAGGAATGGAATTAAAAATCTCATCATGGAATCTGCAGTGGAACCCAACAAGTCATGCCATTAGATCCCTTTTTCCGTATTTCTCAGTTTGCAAGTTTTCATTGCAAAGAGCCTTTGGTCTGGTTCAAAGTCCCTGGTTTCCATTACAAGTTCAATGCTGTGCCCCTACTAGGACTCTTCTTGGACATTCCACTGCTGCTTTGTGCTTTGGAGATCCCTGCGGCTTTGGATCTGCAGGCCAGGTCCCTTTCCATGTTCCAGCAGATCATAGATGGGGTGGATATTGAGATAGGCCAAGTCATAACTCTCAGTATGGGCCTGGGCAACTAGCTATAGTGTTGGCTTGCTAGATGGAAAATGAGCATACCTCTCCCATTGTCACAATTTTGAAACTGAGTCATCTATATCTGTGCTAAGAGGATTGGCTCTATTGTACTGCCCTGGTGAGGTGCAGAGTTGCTCTCCTGAATGTTGCAAGCTGGTGGGAGACAAGAATGGCTCTCCCACACTTATGACCACAGGACCAGCTCTCCATTCTGTCTCAGGTGTTAATGGGGAGTCAACTCTCTTCTTCCCATGACACCATAAGTCAAATGGGTAATGGAGACAGATGTCACATTCTCAGGATTGGCTCTGTTGTGCTGGTTGGTGAGGTGCAGAGCCTGCTCTCCCCAATGTTGTATCTGGTGGGGATGGGAGACAGCTCCCCATCTTATGACCACAGGGCCTCTCCCACCTGACCCAGGCATTGATGGGTGGGGGAAAGAGAGTAACCCTTCCCTGCCCATGTTTTTTTCATAACTGGTGAATAATGGGAACAGTACTCCCTTGGTTACTACTTCAGGTCTGGCTCACATACACCTCCACTACCAAGATTGGCTCTATTGTGTTGGTGAGGGAAGGTGCAGGGCCTGTTCTCCTAAATGCTACAGCTGGCAGGGGGCAGGGACAAGTCTCCTGTTCTTGTGACCTCAGGGCCAGCTTTCTCACCTGCCTCAGTGAGAAGAACAATTTATCTCCCCAGCCCATGCCACTATGTGGCAGATGAAAAGTGGGTGGGACTAGGTCTCCCAAGCTCAGGTTCTTAGTGTTGGCTCACATGTGCTCTCATCAACAGGACCATATATGCCTCTGTTCACAGGATCTGAACCATTACATCTCTCTTTCTTTCTCTTCCCTCATAAGACACAACACTCTACTTCTGCTCACTCTAATAGTGGCCTTTGGAGAGGTGCTGCAAGGTACTGGGTGGGCCTGTGTTTTGTCTTTGGAGCTCAGGGTGGACAGTCCTGGGCCTGTGTGTGGCTCTCCCTGTCTCACTCAGGCTTCTGTGATGCTGACCTGAGTGATACTTCTTCATCACAAGGAGAGCATTGCAGTGCCCAACTGCCAGGCACCAAAGGGCAGGCTCCTAGTTGGTACATTCTGTCCATCCCAGCCACATGGCATGGGTGGGTACTTGACTGGAGTTCTGCTGTGGGCCAGGGTTAGAATCGTCTGCCCCTGCTAGGCTGCATTTTGTCCATTGCCAATTCAGGCATGGGTTGTGCTCTGTTTAATTGTGGTTTGCCCTCTGTGACTTGACGTTGTTGATCAACAAATCATTTAATATGTCAGCACTACCCATCTACCCCAGAAGGACAGTACAAAGAGGAAAAAGTAGCAATTGAATTTACATACAGCCAAAATAAAAAAGAGCAAACAATTATGGAATCTCTGAAGTCTCCATGAAGTTCTATGCATGTTAATACATTTTAATTTACCACAGCAAGAAAGTAAAAATTTCTATTTGTTAGGATATCTACATCATTTTATTTGACTTGGAGGTTACTGACTATTTGAAGGAAATTCATAGAAGTCTTAGTACACAGGAGGCTATATACAAACAAGGAGACATTTTTGTCTTTTCTCTGAAAAAAACACTCTAGAAATTCATTTCAGAATTTATATAAAATTCATTCCTTGATAAGTAAAAGATGGTTTAGTTATGTAAACATGTAAACTTGATTTTTTTCTGAATTTTCAGTATCCATGTAGTCCTAAATTGGTCACAATTTCTTTCTTCTCTTATTCAAGCTCTTTTATTTTTCGATCTAGTGAGGTCTATGTCTAGTTTCTGCTTAACAATGTCCCAAGTTCTCTTATGATCTACAGCTTTCATTGACCCATACAACTTTTTATTTAAAAAGTGTTGAATCACTTTGTATAAAACAACTTTAGATTGTGTGGCTACTAAGCAAAGCCACTTATATTGCTATTTTCAATAACAGAAAAAACTTGCAACCTTCTCTTGCTAGCAGTGTCTGTTGTTCACTATTTCTTTTCTTAAAATAAATCCTTGGAATTATTTCTGTGGCATGAATTTTCCATAATTCTTCTCAAAAGACTCACTGTTTATTTTTTTCTCCCTTAAAAACCTGGAAAGTTTGTGAATTTTTTCTCTTTTCTTTCTTTTCTTAGTTGTTAAATGTATTGTTCATTCATCCAAGGAGGATCTAGAGACCACCAAGAGCCAACCTATTTTTCTGCATTGGTATTCCTTTTAATCTTTACCTTGTAGTTCATATCAAAGCTATAATTGTTTGCCAGCCTGCAAAATCTAATGGCTCCCTCTGGTCAAAATCTGTCAGCAGCAATCTATCCAGCAGTGAAGGCATTGCCTGAAATAGAAAAGCATTTCATATGGCTGTATTCCTTGGTGAGCTACAAACAAGGCAAGTTTAACATTTTTCAAACGCAAACTATGGCTAGCCTCACACAATAAGATAGAGGCACTAACATATCATTAATGGAGTGTAGCATGTCATTACTGGAGAATATAGCTTCCTGGCTCATTACTGTCCTGTGGTCAGAAGTTTGTTGCGAACTCACCATACCTAGACTTTTTCTTACTTTCTTCCTCCCTTGATTTAGCAATGTGGCAATAAGTCTCTTTCTCAGATGTTAGATCATGATTTATTAGGTGTCTGAAAGTAAACCCCTACTCCACAACCTAAAAGGAAAACAGGCTTCAAATGATGAGTCCAGATTTTCTCTTAAGAATAAACCTGCTGAATTCATTAGAGAATCTAACAAAGAAAAGCACTACAATATATATTTGCTTAAATCTCTTTATAAAGTATAAAGTGTTATTTAGGAAACTTTGAGGTGTGTGATTTGTTTAACAGTTGTTTTATCACAATGGTACTGTGCAATCTTAATGACACAGCCCAGCATAACCACTCTTAGCCTCAAACCAATGATTTAGTCTCATGCTGTGATTCCTATCCCAACTAATTAGAATTCTTGTCTCCTAAAAACATTTGCACTCTTGGCATTCCAATGGTTTTTCCATTTGTGGCTGGGCCATTAGCAGTATTCCTAAGTCAGAATATACTACATACTGGAGTTTTCCGTGACTGGTGATTCATTCTATCTTTTCAACTAAATGCCAGAATTCTTTTAGTCATGCACCAGAATTAAACCAAGGGAAAATTTTCTATTACCTCAGTTTTAAGGCATCCCAATTTAAGTTAACTAAAAATATAATATTCACCAGGTAATTTATATGTAAACTAGAATTTCCTATCTCTCTACCAGCTTTATAGTTCTGCATTTATGTGTAAGCAATACTGAATTATGTGTAGTGCTTAATATGTGTGTCTAATTGTAATTTATCTGAAGGAATGATTATGTAAGACAAAGGTTTGAAGGAAACTCTGAGATGGGTGATTTGTTTAACAGTTGTTTTCATCACAATGGTACTGTGCAATCTTAATGACACAGCCCAGCATAATCACTCTTAGCATCAAACCAATGATTTAGTCTCTTGCTGTGATTCCCGTCTTAGGACTGTTTTAGGATTAAAAGATGAGGAGTTCATTTTGATCACACGTTAATGCACAATATCCAGTGGGGAAAAGGAGGACTTTATTACCTGGTGCCTATAAAAATAGACATAATACAACTCTAAAGTTCTTTGAGAAAACATGCTCAAGTTGTTTGCACGTACAAATTTCTTCCTAATGGGAACTTCCACATATTGTAGGTAGGAAATTTATCCCCTTATAAAAGTTGTAATCATCTCATTAAATGTTATCGCCTTCATTAGTAAAAGTCTCCAAAAGAAAAATGCATGTGTAACTCTACAATTACAAGCAAATGATGACAAAAAACCTTATTGAAATCTGTCAATGTTGAATCACACTAACTCATCCTACAACTGAATGACTAATGGGAAAAGCCCTCAATCTCAACGGGAGACCATGTGACTAGCTCTGGTTAAGTTAAAGCATGACAACATATTTGGTATTTGGTGTATTTTCCTGACACATAACTCTAAGTCTCAGTGAGTATGTTTTGTTCATTACAGCTTCTTCAGACCTTTAGAAGATGTTTGATGCTTGGCGGATGACACAGGTACCTTGCCAACCACATTTTTCATTCATGTCTACATTTATATGAATTGTCAAGGTATTGTTTTGAGTGTTTCTGATTAAATAGGACCATTAAGTATACAAATGGCCACTTGGATAAACTTAGCAAGTCATTTAAATCAGGTTTTTAGGACAAAAAAAGATCCAACCTTGCCAATGGCAACAAAGTTTTGAACTTTATCTAAATCTCAACTCAAAAACTAATGTATAAAATAGAATATGTTCCTAAATTCTTACTATTCATGGAATTCATATCACCATCTGTAATTTATTGACTTGCCTACACCTAGTATATTATAATATCAATGGCCACTGCATTTATTTAATGAAAAAATATTTTCTTTAATGTAAATAGATATGTACAATTTCATTACCATTGTTTATTACCTCATCTACAGTGGGATACATTAAATATAGTGTTTAACTATACACAGAAATCACAGCACAATATAGTATTGTAGGCAGCACTAATTAGCATTAATGCCTAGTATATGATGACAGTAATGCCCACTGCATTCATACTGAAGTTTATTACTTCAGTTTCTCATGAGTTCTTTTTAACACTGTGGAAACAGACCTGGTTTTAAGAACCAGGTTTTAATGAGGAATCAAACTCTTCTAATTTGAGGTCTTCTCATGAGGAAAGCACTACTGTGGTCAAACAACAGTCATCTAAGAAAAAGCCAATTCCAAGTTATTTATTTTAGAGTGTCATAGATCTAAGCGAATAAATTTGGCAAAAGGTCAAACAGAGAAAGAGACAGTCCTGAAATAGAGGCTGCTAAGATAATTTCTTCACTTATCATCATTTGTTATATTAATATTTCCTTCATTCTGAGAGGCCCTGAAGCATTGTTAAGACCTATGACTGTGAAACTTTACAGTGTACATTTTCCAGCAAGCATATATGATGGCTATAAGAAATTTTCCAAGTATCACTTATAAATAATGTTAAAATCAACTCTCCAAAGCAAGCACTTGTCCTTAAGTCTGGTTTTCTTTTCTCCCCACCTCCCTGACAACATTGTATCCAATTGTTCTCGCAAATCATGAACTTCACTATACAGTACATTTGATTCTGCTGCACAATCCACAGTATTCCAAGCAAACCTTGAAACATACTGTCCAACAAGAAGCCATCTTTAATGTCAATCAATGGTAAGAAAACTAAAATTCATAATAGGTCTTTGTGTGAAAAAAAAATCATAGGCTTTCCAAATTTTGAGTCTATGTTTCTGTTTGTATAACAAGTGTTTTTCAACATTTGTTTGTGAAAAATGGAAGAAGGACCTGAATTATCAGGTAACAAATTGATGATGTAATTTTTAAGACAGTCTATTGATGCTTTTATTGCTATGGCTCTGGAGTATACTTAGAAATCAAGTTTTGTGACACTTCCAGCATTGCACTTTTTGTTCAGTTGTTACTTGTCTAGTTAACTTAGAATTTTTCATGCTTGCATATAGAATTAATTTTTTTCTCTTTCAGTTAATAATGCTATTTGAATATATAGAGATAATAGACTTTGTAGATTACCCTTTGCATCATTTGCACATTATGTACTCTGTTGATAAAAACACAATTTAAAATTGTGTTTAATTTTATTTTGCCATATATCTCAGAAAATGTTTAGATAAAGTGATGGATAAGTTTATGCTAGAATTCTTTTGATTGTCATACACTTGATTTCTGGAAGTATGAAACTTATGCCTAATTGTTGACATTCACGCTGATGGAAAATAAGTAAAATTTAGATAGTCCTAGATGACTATAAATACAAGTTATAATAGATTATATACAAACAAAATTAATAGAAAAAAGTATGTCATGAATAAAGGTTTGTTTGAAACTTATCAATGTGTACTATATTTGTTACGGTTTATCTGCATTTTAAAATTTCCTCGACTTATAATTGCCTGATAGACTCATATCTGGGTATGTCTGTTTTGGTGTTTTCAAAGAGGTTTAACTAAAGACGGAAGTTACGATCTGAGTGCATGTAGTTTCTATCACCCTTTGGGCTGGAGTTTTGGAGTGAAAATAAAAGAAAACAGAAGTCCCCCAAACACCAGCATTTATCTCTACCTGCTTCCAGACTTGATTGTGTGACAAGCTGTCTCCTACCCCCACCATCACACCAATGATGGACTGCATTTGCTTAACCACGAGTCACAGGAAACCATTCTTTCCTTAAGTCATGACAACAAAAGGACTTAAAGAAATAGTTATAATGTGGTTGTTCAGAAAGATAAAAGTGAACAGAAAAATAATTTTTAAATTTATAATAATTAATGGAAAATTTTGTAGCACATTTTTGTTGAATGTGGTTCTATTGTTCAATTTACTTTGCTTGCATAAAATAAGGGAGCAAGCAAAATAGAAAAGCATTTAAATAATAATTGTGCCATAAATTTATCTACAGATAAGATGTCGATTGGAATGATATTATTCAGAGAGATTAGATACTTGCATGAATAGCAATTTCAATAAATTTTAAAAATTAAAAAAAGAGAAAATCACAACCTTTTAAGGTATTCTTTAATTATATATTTATAATTCTAGATAACTTATTGTGATTTTCATTTTTGTTTTTCTATATATTATTCTTAGAAAATATAACTATTTTGCTTTTAAATTCTATTACTGAAGTATCTAAAGAGAAAAATATAACATAGGTAATCAGTATTTTTGAAAGTAACATTACCCATGAAAGGTCAACTAAATATTATAAATTTATCATAGATTTATATAAGAAAACATTTTGTGCTTGATCTTGCACCCTAGTATCTGAGGAATCCCCACTGTGATCATGGCCCTGGGCCTTGGTCATGTGGACCACTCTGGCACTTACTGAACCTTGCCCTCCAGTGGTGTTGGGATTGAGGACTGTGAATGAATTCACAAAGAAACTTGAAGGGATTATAGTAGGAGATGGTATTGGAGCAGTGAGGAATAATAACCTCTCATAGAACAGTCTGAAGTTAGACAAGTGTAGTGATAGTTCATTTGTATTTCAATAAATAAAGCTTATCTGAATATCAGAGAGTGAAACAATCACACTGGACAGCCATACAGACCAGGCAGTGGTGGCACACACCTTTAGTAGCCACAGTTACTAGCCTTAGAAACCAGGCAGTAGTGGTGCATGCATTTAATACCAGCACCAGAAAGAACTGACTAGAAAATAGGAGAGGACAAGTCTCAGGTTCAGTCTCATTCTGAGGATCAGCAGAGGCAGGATCATCATTTTAGTCTGAGGTAGAGGTAAGAACAAGTGGCTGGCTGCTTTGTTTTTCTGATCTTCAGGGTGAATCCATTATGTGTCTCTTGATTTTTATTAATCATGCTACAGACAAGACTGACAAAGTGGAATGAAGTTGTTGCATTGCAAAGTGTGAAAGTTGTTACTGAGCTCTACTCACAGTGTGAAGACTGTCAGTCAGCTCTACTCACAATGTGAAGGCTGTCAGTCAGCTCTCCTCACAGTGCAAAGGCCAGTGAAGTCTACTCACGGTGTGAAGACTGTAGTGAGCTCTACTCACAGTGTGAAGGCTGTAGTGAGTTCTACTCACAGTGTGAAGACTCAGTGAGCTCTACTCACAGTGTGAAGGCTGTTACTGAGCTGTCAGGAGAGTAATTGAAATTCATGAAGAACTTGTAGAAACCTTAGGAGGCACAGACAAATCTTGTTTTGAGTACAGTGATAATCAAGAGGACACTGAGTAACCCTTCAAAACTCCATGAGCTAGCAAATGGGAAGAAATATGAGAAAAATCTGTTGAAACATAAACATGGCACCCATAAATAAAATGGAGTGAGGTATTGTGATCAAACATGAATATCTCAAGTTAGTAGTGGCTAATGAACTTCAAATAACTTCAAGATTAACAGAAAGAAATTATTCTCAGCACTGCAACTGGAAGTAAACCTGCTTGACTTCCCAATTAAAGGGGTTAGATGGGAAAGGGGAGGGGACAGGAGGAGAGGATGGAAGGGAGAATTCCAGGAACCCACAAGGATGACCCCAACTAATACTCCTATCAGTACTGGAGAGGGTGCCTGAACTGAACTATGGCAAGCACTTTAATGACTTCCCTAATTGCCACCAGAGATACTCTCTCCAGTAACTGATGGAAGCAGAGGCAGAGATCCACAGACAAGCCCTGTGCTGAACTCTGAAAATCTTGCCAAGGTCTATATGCCAAGGAAGTTTAGGAGAGATCAGATTTCTATAGTTTTTAATATCTAAAATTTCTCAAACCATTTATCATTCAAAGACTTTAATTTATAATCTCATCTCATACCAGTCAGTATTTAAAAGAATAACTAGTGACAGAACTGAAATTCTGTTTACATTTTTTCTGTGTAGAATAGAAAAACATATTTTTGTTTTTTATAAACAGTAATAAGTCTTGTTATTCTTTGTCTGTTTTTATAATAACTATTTAATTTTTTAATAATAATTACATTATTCCTACCTTCTTTCTCCTTCCTCCAACCCTCTTCTCCTAAATTCCTCTTACTCTCTCTCAAATTCATGACTTTTTTCTTTGATTATACACACACACACACACACACACACATCCTAAATATATAAAATACAAAATAGAAACTGCTCACTTGACTGGTTTTTAAAAGCATTTTTCATGTGGTCCTTACTCTGAAGATATGTTCAGTGAGCCAACCCATGAATTGACTTACCAAAAGCACAGCCTAAATCATGATGCTTCCCATGCTATCGTTTCAGTTTAAAAGTGCAGTGTAGGAGCCCAGGGCACATGGGCCAGGAAAGACAAGCCTCTTAGGCCTGGACTGTTACTTCTTCTTTTGAGGGTGTCCCTCTTTGATAGTCTCTGGAGTAGCCCAGCACTCTTCAATACCGCTCTGTTACACATTTAATGTGAATTTTCCTTTATTCGTTTTTGTTCTTACTGAGTTTTATTTTTTCTCTGCTCCTCTTCTTTTCTCTTCACTCACCTTCTACTCTTTCCCACGATCCCCATGCTCCCAATTTACTC
This sequence comes from Ellobius talpinus, assembly GCA_001685095.1. Lineage (NCBI taxonomy): Eukaryota > Metazoa > Chordata > Mammalia > Rodentia > Cricetidae > Ellobius > Ellobius talpinus. The sequence goes on from LOJH01043357.1 coordinate 12,857, forward strand.
AGGAGATCATACATATTTTCCTATTTCTCATGTAGATTAGATCCATGTATGTTTCTCTTAGGGTCTTCTTTGTGGTCTAGATTCTCTGGAATTGTGAATTGTATGCTGGGTTTTCTTTGCTTTATATCTATAAGTCACTTATGAGTAAGTACATATTATATTTGTTTTTCTGGGTCTGGGTTACCTCACTCCATATGCTGTTTCCTATTTACCTGCAAATTTCAAGGTGTCATTATTTTTTTCTGCTGTGTAGTACTCCATTGTGTAAATGTACCACATCTTTATTCATTCTTCAGTCAAGGAGCATTTACATTGTTTCCAGGTTCTGGCTCTGACAAACAATGCTGCTATGAACATAGTTGAGCA
>LOJH01043358.1:0-10634 GCA_001685095.1 Ellobius talpinus
CGTGGCTAACATAGACAAGAATTATGGGCTAGTATAAGTTATAAGAGTTAATAAGAAGCCCGATGTAATAGGCCAGTCAGTTTATAATTAATGTAGGCCTCTGTTTGTTTATTTGGGCCTAAACAGATGTGGGACCTGGTGGGACAGAAACCTCTGTCAAAAGGAAGCCTTGTTTTAATTTTTTTCAATTAATTAATTATTTTTTTTTCAAGAGGCTGGGAGGTTGAGAGCACTGACTGCTTTTCTGGAGGTCCTGAGTTCAAATTCTTAGCTACCACATGGTTGATGCAGCCATCTCTAGTGAAATCTGATGCCCTCTTCTGGGGTAAAGCTGTCCATGCAGATACAGCGCTCATACATAAAAAAATTAATAAATCTTTAAAAAATATTTTAAGACTAGAGCCACGTGCATGCTGGACAAATGCTCTACCACTGAGCCATGTCCTCTGTGCCCTGCCTTAGTTGTAGGTAGGACCTCTCACTGACCCTGAGCACAGCATATGGCTTTCATAGGTGTGCTAGAGACTGGACTTGGGCCATTGTGCTCAAGCAGTACATGTTTCACAGACTGAGCTATGTTCCCAGCCCCTCTCCCTTCTTCCTGTATACCATGTGCTGAGCCATCTCGCTGGCCCACTGTTGTCTTCCATATCTATAGTCTCGGGCTGGAGCTCCATGTTGGAGCCTGTGCTGCCCATGCACACCAACCCCAGGCATGGCTCAGCAGTTAGGGGACTTGCTGCAGAGGCTACATTCAATCCCTGGAGTCACATGGCGGAAGGAGAGAACTGATTCCCACAAGTTGTTCTCCAGCTTTCACTGGTGTCCACCGTGACATGGGTACAGACTGAGTCAAAGAAAAGGTAAGAACATTCCAAGGAAACAATAACAAAACTTTTCTTGCAGTTCTGAAAGGCCATAAAGACAGTTCTTGGCATAATTAATCTTCTAGGTTATTTGTATGCATGTGTAGTGTGTATGTGTGTGTTGTATGTGTGGTATGTGTATGTGTGTGTCGTGGAATATTATTCTAAGATGTGTTACATCTGGGCAGTGGTGGCACATGCCTTTAATCTCAGCACTAGGGAGGCAGAAGCAGATGGATCTCTGTGAGTTTGAGGTCAGCCTGGTCTACAGAGCAAGTTCCAGAATAGCTAGTACTGTTACACAGAGAAACCCTGTCTTGGGGGGGGGGAAAGGTGTGTTGCATTTGTTTATGCTATGGAACATTTGTTTAATGATGCACAGATGTGTTGCACTTTGTTTTATGTTGCATTTGTTTAACTCTGTGAAGCTGTGCTATTTTGCCTGTCTAAAACACCTGATTGGTCCAATAAAAAACTGAACGGCCAATAGTAAGGCAGGAGAAATGATAGTGGGACTAGAAGGCAGAGAGAATATATAGAAGGAGAAAAGGAAGGAGGAGCAAGAGAACAAGGTGAGGAGGATGCTAGGGCCCTGCCCAGCCACCTACAGAGTAAGAGGAAAGTCAGATATACAGAAGTAAGAAAAGGAAAAGGGCCAGAGGCAGAAGATAGACGGGATGATTTAAGTACAGCTGGCTAGAAACAAGCCAAGTTAAGGCTGGCCATTTATAAGTAATAATCAGCCTCCATGTGCGAGTTGTTTGGGAGCTGGGTGGCAGGGCCCCCAAAGAGTAAAACAAAAACAAAAAACTACGTGAGTGTTTGAGTGTTTTGTATGTGTGTGCGCCATGTCTTTCTCATCTTGAAACTAATGTTCCTCAACTCTTTCATTTTTACGTTGCTGTCACAGAACACCACAGACTGGGTAATTTATATAGAACAGAAACGTATTCTCATTTTTGGAGACTGGGAACTCGAGTTCAAGGTGAAGCTGTCCAGCTGTTTCCTCAAGTGGTGGTAAGCAGGAGCAAAGAGAAAGTTCTCTTTAACCTTGTTCCCTTTTGTATGGGAGGCCCAGCTCCTACAACCTAATACCCTCTTAAAGGGCCCGCCTCGTAACCTCAGGCCATAGCACACCATCTGCTTTCCTCTCTATTTCCAGCTGCTCATTTGTCTGTTTGTGTTCCAAGACAGGGTTTCTCTGTGTAGCCCAGGCTATTTTGGAACTTGCTCTGTAGACCAGACTGGGCTCAAACTCAGAAATCTGCCTGCCTCTGCCTCCTGTATGCTGGAATTAGAGGCGTGCACTACCATGCCTAGTTACTCAAATTTTAATCTTTAATTTCATCTTTGCTTTCTCATTTAAAATTACATTTATGTATTTATGGCATATCTACATGTGTGAGTACACACGTCATGGCTTGCAGTTGGATGATTTCTTCTTCCATCAAGTGAGTCCCAGGTGTCAAATTCAGGGTGTCAGACTTGGTGCAGACACCTTTACCTGCTTTACCCATGTAGCACCTCACCCATTTTCCTTTGGTTTCCTTCCTGTTAGTTATATTTATTCTTTTGCGTGAACAACTGACTAGGATAGGGCTGGTGGTGCATACCCCGTAATCCCAGCATTTGGGAGGTGGGAGCAGATGTGGCTCAGCTGGTAGAGTGCTTGTCCAACTTGATATACATACCCTAAATCCTCAAGGTGTTGGTTTTTATATAAATAATAAATATACTTATCCAACTTTATGTGAATTGGTGTAAGGTGTCAGGTCCTCTAGAACTGCAGTTACAGACCATTGTGAGCTGCCATGTGGGTGCTGGGAATTGAACCCAGGTCCTCTTAACCGCTGATCCATCTCTCCAGCCTCTTCCTTCAAAGTGTTTAAGGCAGTGGTTCTCAACCTGGGGACCAAACGACCCTTAGGGGTCACCTAAGACCATCAGAAAACACAAGTATTTACATTACAATTCATAACAGTAACAAAACCAGCTATGAAGTAGCAACGAAAATCATTTTATGGTTGGGGTCACCACAACACGAGAGACTGTATTAAGTCACAACAGCACTGGAAGGTTGAAAACTGCTGGTTTAAGGGAAATGTTTCATTGAGAATTGGGCATTGGAACCGCAGTTCCCAAAATGACCACAAGGTGGCAAACTGGCTCTATGGTTAATTTTAATTTTATAGTCCCCACATCCTCACCCATCCTACCCCACACTTTCTAGATCACCCTTTATTTTACATTTATCTTGAATGCATGCATAAATGCATGTGAGTGAATGCCTAGTTCAGAGGACAAACTTTAAGAGTTGGTTATTTCCCTCCAACTTGTGAGTCCCAGGGATGAAACTCGGGTCATAAGATTTGGCAGCAAGCATCCTTACCCGCTGAGCTGTCCCACTGGCCCCTTTAGAGATAAGGAATTGATGATGGATGTACACTGAGTCAACTAATTTGTCCAGCAACTAACTGGCAGGAGTTAGCTTGACCAGACTGCAGCCTGGATTTTAAAGTTCTTTTTGAGTTATAATTGAAGCTGCATTAAAAGTAATGCAAGCAGGGTGCAGTGACTCGTGCTCATGACCTCAGCTATTTGGGAGGCTGAGGTGGAAGGGTGAATTGAGTGTAAGAATCCAAGGCCGACCTGGGCAGCCTGACCAAGTGATGCACGCCTGTAATCTCACCACAAATAAGTTGGAGGAGGGAGGATCAGGAATTCAAGCGGCTACACAGTGAGTTCAAGGCCAACATATGACACTATCTCAAAGGAATATATATATGCTTTTTTTTAATTGTCAACTTGATACAACCTCGAGCCACCTGGAAAGAGCACCTTAGTTAGGTTGGTCTAGGGGAATGTTTGTGGGAGTTGTCTTGATTTTAGAGGGATGGAGGTGGACAAACTCCATTGTGGGTGACACCATTCTCTAGGCAAGGGATCCTGAACCACACAAAACAGAAGAAAGCTAGCTGAGAATAAAAAAGCTAGCGGGCAACATGGATATACTTACTCAGTTCTCTTTGCCCTTGACTGGTTATGATGTGACTGACTAGCTGCTGGCCTTTCTGCCCCGACTTCCCCTCAGTGGTGGACTGCAATCGGGAATGGTAAGGACAAAATCTTTCTAAGGACAGTTAATTGAAACTGAGGACGTGCACAGGGCCTGCCAGATGACACGTAGGCTACGGTGTGCTTTCCTCAATGGCTGCCATGGAGAAACACCGCAGACCAGCCCTTCCCAAACCAATACAGGCCACACTCATTTAGGCTGTTGCTTATTTAAACTTGGGCTCTAGTTATATTGAGACTCTGTATTTCACACCCCCTTTTTTTCTGGAAGGGAGGGGGGATCAAGCCTGGGACCTTCATTCTATCACTTAGGGCATGCCTAGCCCCAAGATTTTCCTTAGGACTCTCTTCCTTCTTTCCTTTTGTGATGGAGACAGGCGGTTTATTGAAGAAACAGCATTCTCCAGAATGGGAATGGGCTCTAGAGAGTTGGGACTGGGCAGAGGCTCAAGAGCAAGCTTGTTTCTAACAAGCTCCCAGGAGGTCCCAGCTCATGAACTTGGCTGCCTAGGGAGAATCACAAAGGAAGTTAAAACAAAACAAATAACAAAAAAATCCACACAGCTAGCACCTGAGTCTCAACCCAGCATTCTTCTTCAGATGGGCTGGGTACAACCGTGTGTCTGTGTATTTTGTTCTTTTTTTAAGATTTATTTATTTTGCATACAATATGCTGCTGGCATGTATGCCTACATGTCAGAAGAGGGCACCAGATCTCATTACAGACGGTTGTGAGCCACCATGTGGTTGCTGGAAATTGAACTCAGGTCCTCTGGAAGAGTAGCCAGTGCTCTTAACCTGAGCCATCTCTCCAGCCCATATTTTGTTCTTGTTTGGCTGGTTTTAAGCCAGTGTCTCACATAGCCCAGGCTGTCCTTGAACTGGCTCTGTAGCCAAGGGTACAGGCATTCACCATCACACTTGGTTTATGGGGTTCTGAGGATTGAGTTCAGGACCCTGTGCGTGGGAGGCAAGCACTTTACCAAGCTGCATTACCAGTCATGGATGGGCATTAAACTTACTTTTATACCAGGGAGTGGCTCAGTAACTTTTCTATTGCCACACTAAGACACCAAGGCAATTTGTTTTGTTTTGCTTTTTGAGACAGGGTTTAGCTGTAGTTTTAGAGCCTGTCCTGGAACTAGCTCTTGTAGACCAGAATGACCTCAAACTCAGAGATCTGCCTGCCTCTGCCTCCCAAGTGCTGGGATTAAAGGCTTGCTCCACCACCGCCGGGCTTGACCAAATTAGAGTCCATGGCCATCATCGTGGGGAGCATGGCAGCAGGCACAGCCCTGGAGCAGTAGTTAGTTTCCATATTTGATTCACAAGCATGAGGCAGAGAGCTAACTGGGAATGGTGTGGGCTTCTGAGATTTCAAAGGACACCACAGTAACACACTTCCTTCCCTAAGGCTACAGCCCCTGGCCCTTCCCCTAAACCTCTACCAACTGGGCACCAAATACTCAGCTCTCGATTGCTAGAATTAAAGGTGTCTTCCACCACTGCCCAGCTTCTAAAGGCATTCCTAGTTCATTTGCTTACCTTTTTCTCCTCATCACAATGCAATTACTGGAGAGGCTGGGTCAAAAGACCTGTGAACTCTTGCCAACTTGGGTTTAATGTGGTTTGATCTGTTACTGTCCTCATATTTCCTGCAATGTGGAATTTGGAACCAGACTACACATTTGATCTTCCTGGCCTGGCTTCGTAAGTGTCTACGGGCCAGTGAGGTGGCTCATTAGGTAGGTAAAAAGCCTGATGACCCGAGTTTGACCCCCAGGACCCACAAGGAACTGACCTATGGTTTCCATGTCATGCTGTGACACACTGGAGTGCACACATGTGTGCACACATAAACACAAATAACAAATTTTTAAAAAGTATTTATTGGCATGCACACACACAAATAAATGTAATGACAATTTTTTTTAAAAAAAAGTATTGTACTGCCCAAGAGGGGGAAGATTATAGAAGCCAGAGGGGTCAAGAACATGGCCCATAGAATCAACTAAGCAGGGCTCATAGGGGTTCACAGACTGTACTAACAATCAAGAAGCCTGTATGGGTCTGACCCAGGTCCTCTGCATATATGCTATGTTTGGTGTTCTTGTAGGGCTCTCAATGTTGGAGTGGGGACTGTTTCTGACTTGTCAGCTTTTAGGACCCTTTTCCTCCTACTGGGTTGCCTAGTGCAGCCTTAATATGAGGGGAAGTGCCTGGACATACTGTGATTTGATATGGCATGTCTGGTTGATATTCCTGGGAGGTCTGCCCTTTTTTGAGGGAAAGAGGCTTGGATCTAGGAGAGAGGAGGGGTAGGGGAAGGACTGGGAGGAGAGGAAGGAATATAATATACAAGAATTAAAAGAATAACAGTTTATTGTAGGGACTGGGGCTATAGTTCAGTTGGTAAAGTGTTTGCCTATCTTGCATGAAATGGGTTTGATCCCAGTACTGCTTTACAAAAACAAAAAAGGGACTAGAGAGGCAGCCTGCAAGTTAAGAGTGCTTGCTGCTCCTGCAGAGGCCCCTAGCTCAGTTCCCAGCACACACATGGCGGCTCACAGTCTCCTCTAACTGCAGCTCCAGATCTGATGTTCTCCTGTGACTTCTTCAGGCACCCACATGCATGGGCACATACAAATCCACACAAATTAACAAATAGAAACAAAAACAGGTGTGGCTTTTGTGTATAATCTCAGGTGAGGCATAGGAGGGGGTGTCTGATGCAGTTTCCTGCCCATGTGGGGGTTCTCTGACAGCTGTCAATGCAGCAACTAAGGAACAAGCAACCCTCCCACCCTGACCCCAACTTCTGCTGTAGCACCTCCCATTTTGAGAGCCAGAGGGAAGTCCAGTCTGACAGCTTTTTTCTTGACCTCACTAAACTCACCTTATTTGTAAGTCAGCTGGTCTCAATAAATTAGATCCTCTCCTGAGGCTTCCAGCAAAATGCAGTAAAATGAGAAGCCCCAGGTTACCGGCAGAGAATTCTTGGGAGACAAAGATGTGGGCTCCTTCTGCCTAAGGCTTCTGCCCTGACAGGGAGCTCCCTCCAGCAGTATCCACCACTGTAATCAGTAGCCGCAGGCAGAAGGCCTCACCCCTGCCTAAACTATGAGAGACTTGAGACTCCAGTCCTCAAGCCCCAGATTCGCTCTGCGAGGGCCTTTCTCACCTGCCCCCACCCCCAAACCCACTGGGAGTCAACCATGTGACTGGCACCCGTTAATGGGAGAGCACAGAGGGCTGTGACTCAGCTGAAAGTCTCCTCTTGCCGCTGAAGCTCTCCCAGCACACCAGTTACCTTGGTTTCCCTTGGCTGTCCAACCAGTCCATTCTTGAAGGAAGGGCAGACAAGAGTCCAGCTGGAGCAGCTCATTTAGTGTGTTTCATTATACTGTGCCTTCATCTGCCTTCACCTCTACTCAGCTTGGGAGCCTGCAGGCCCTCAGGCAGCCATGGAACTCCTACAACTAGAAGGGGGTCACGAAGAAAGGGGCGGGGCAGCATTAAAAACACTCAGACTCTCAGAAACTACAAGTGAGCACCTGTGCATGATTCTTCTGCAGAGACAAGCAGCCATACTCTTTTACTGACCAGGCTTACCATGGGGTTGGGCACTGCTTTTGCCAACACTCGGGCAAGGACAAGCCGTGGTTACTGAGGCTGTCTAAACACGGCTGCACCATCCTTCAGGACCGAGAGCCTACCTGGGTGCCCTGGGTCAACAGTGTTTCCAACTTGGCCCTTGGCACACAAAACTAGCGTGAGCTGGAGAGGACCAGGGCAGTCATCCTACAATCAGGATGATTTCGCTTAATGTGCTAGAGCTCCTTGTGGTTTAAAACAGTTTGCTCTACGGTTCTTCCAAATGCTGACAAAATGATTTCCCTTCTATCTTTACCATGCTTAACAGGATGCTCTCCTGTATTGTTTTCAGAAGCAACCCTCCAACTCTAAAAATAAATTAAAACCAAACCACACAGTTGGAAATCAAGCTTTCTTTTTATATGAACAGAAGTAGACCATCTAGAAATATTTCAGTTTATTTAAATTGTTAAGTAGAGTATGAAACCGAATTTGTAGCTAGTACCAGAGAATGGACTGAACTGTTGGTGTTTGATGAGAACAGCTTCTACACAGGATCCCAGGAGACTTACAGAAAGGGGACAAAGCCCAATAGTAAGCAAATAAAACTCAGGTTTCAAACAGATTATACAAAAATTGATTTATACTCCATTTCCCTTTTTTTGATATTTAGAAAGTGCAGATTTAACAAAAGGTAGCCATATCCTTTCTCTGTACAATGCCAATTATAATTATGCAAACAACAAAACTGTCAGTCTGTTAGCCAAAATCCCAGTGTGTAGCTCCAAACCTTAAGTCACTGAATTAAGAATTAAAGAGGGTTGAAAGTAAAGCGGGGACTGCCACATTCCAGATAGAGGGAAGCAACACAAACAGCAAGGACTTAACCAGCAGGTTTGACCTACAACTTCAAAAGCTTAAACATTGCATTTTTCAGAGTGGAAAAACAGGGATTATTTGGCAATGCTGCTTTTTACTAGTAAACAATGATAAAGTCAAGTGGGGGGGGGCTAAGAGCCACCAGTGAGGCATATAAAACTGTCTTTAGGGCACTATCTGAAAAATTCATGGGTTCTCTTAGCAGATATGTCCCTATATTGTTTATGTGAGCCAAGAGGTCATTAAGATGCGTGTCACAGAACTCTTTTCAATGGAAGCTGCTGTCCTAAACTCAGCCTCTGCTTGAAATGAATCATGCTATTCACAATTATTTCCACAAAGGTATCATCTTAGGATGCTAGCAGCATAGGGAACTTAGCCTACCCTGTCCTAATGAGAAGCAAGGGAGCCAAACTAGAAAGAGGAAGAGAGGCGAGGGTCAGAAAGCCAGAGATCTATCTCAGCTTCATATGAGAAGCCTTTCGCTGTCCTTTGTAGTCTTTAAAAATCCATGGTCATAAGAGTTTTCTGAGAGGATGGAAAGATAGGACTTGAAATTAATATTATAATGTATTTCTAAATCTTACAGTAAAGACAACTTAACACTGAAGTGTTCCTCAAAGGCCAAATCTCAATATATTTGGCAAACATCACTAAGATCCACTCCTCCTTCCTGTTCTTCACGTTTATTTCAAAACCAGTGTTTCCTGGATTATGAAACTGCTGGAGCAGTTGCCAGAGTGGAGACTACTCAAATTCAGGTTAAGAAGTTTATTCTAGGAAAGTGAATAGGATATATACCTAATTAGAAAGACAAACCACAACACCCTCCAAACACTAGTGCATGCAATTAACACTTCCATTTCATAAACTCAGTGGATAGACAGGAAGGGCAAAGGGGAGGGAGAGGAACAGAAGTCAGACAGCGGAACAGGTTTAGGAGAGAGAGTAAATGAGGGGCCAACACCGATTAACTGACATCTGATAGTAGGCAGTTAGAATTTATCTTTCCATTTACTTAGCAAGGTAAATCAGTGCTTTATGTTAAACTCGACAAACCTTTCATCTTTAAATAACTCATACCAGGAGTAGTGGGGGCAAACAAAGCAGCATGCAGAAAGATGAGACGCAGGGACAGTGGCCTAGGGACCTGGTGGCAGGAATCGGCGTAAGTATCAAGGCCACTGGAAACGAGACTGTAAATCAAGTATCATGTCTGCATTACTCTTCATCCTCAGTTAACTACTGTCAAAGTTACAGCCGAGCACACCGCGAGCATCTGAACGGGTTTATGTTGGGATGAAATGTCTCCTGCACATGCTTCCACCAAAACAAAAAAAGAAAAACCAAAGAAGTTCCTTTCCACATAAGGCACAGGACAAAATTAACCCCACATACAGATTCAAGGCGAAAATGAGTGTTTTCCTGGCTTTAGTTTCTTTGCTATCACGTCTACAGATTATAGGGACTCAAGCACATTATTTATGACAGAAAATCCCACTGTTGTACAAAATAAAACTGTTAATTCTAACTTTTATTCTTATACAATTTTGCAGAATAGAGTTGAAATGATTGCTATAGTTTAATGTTGATAAGAACTGGACTATAATACAACTGAAGTGCAGTGGTGAGCTGAGCAAGTACATCTGAAAATGAAGTCACAGACATGATTTTTCTATACTTTTTGTTTGAAGAAAATTATAATAGTCCGCAAGCAGTCACAGATGAAAGAACAAATAAAATAGGTGGACTGAATAGTTAAGATGAGGAACAAAAATATCTGTTTAGAGTTAAAAATGGACAGAGTGTTTTATTTTGCAGTGAGAAGAGAAACGGATGGTGGATGGCAACAGATGGACAGGAGAACGCTCAGCAGCATTTGCTCTTCCAGCCCGTCACGCCTCCTCCACTGCTGATGTCTACGTTTTCACTGTTGGGTTCTTTTACAGGAGTCTGCAACAACACAAGGAAGCAAGCCATGAGGAAACACTGGCCTGGATGAAAACAGACTCAATGGGAAGAATCACATCAATATCAGCTATACAACAAAAGGCAGTCACAGTCACATGAGAAGCTTGTCCCTTCCCATGAAAGTCTCAACTTGGAAACTGTTTCTGGTTGTCCTTTAGTTGGTGTTTCTTCTGTGAAGAGTGACAGATATCTCTGGGTAATACTTACTAAAGCATTTCAAACCATCCCTGCCTAACTAACTCTTTTTTT
>LOJH01043359.1:2910-14008 GCA_001685095.1 Ellobius talpinus
TAGATAGATAGATAGATAGATAGATAGATAGATAGATAGATAGAAGGATAGATGGATAGATAAGCATGGAAGGAAGGAAGGAAAGTTTGGTGACAGATTTTTCTGTTAACACTCTTACCCCATGGGGTGGCTTTGGTCCCCTCTGACCCACTTCCAAGTCTCTTCCACCTTTTAATGTCTTCATGTGTTCTACATGAATAGATTCTGCAGAATCTAGGCTTGGGCACTATCCAGACTCCAGAGCTGAAATGAGTAACTCTATAATTTAACTAATAGCTGCAGGGAAGCTGAGATGGACCGAGTTCAACAAGTTGATGATGCATCGGACAAACATAAAAGCATCTTCATCCTAGGTTCCAATCACCCACACTGGGTGGAGGTGGAAGGCTCTGACCCTACTGCCATGAGTGCAGGTGGGTGATTCTGGGAGATGGCTTTGTGGGTCAAGTGCTTGCTCTTCAAATGTTGGAACTGAGCCCCAGAACCCAGGATGAACTACTGAGTGTCACAGCATAATGTTTTTAATCCCAGCACATGAGATGCTGAGACAGGGACATGCAGGACTCCCTGACCAGTCAGCCTAGCCTAATTCAGAAGCCAGGATTCAGTCCCAGTGAGAGACTCTAGCTCCAAAACCGAGGTGGACAGCTTCTGAAGAAACACCAGGAAGCTCTGACTTTTGTATGTATGAACAGGCTCTTCTATAAACACACACACACACACACACACACACACACACATCTTTAACCTCTAACTTGGGATTCAAGTTCCAGCACAAACAGCAAAGCAAACTGTTTCAGATACAAGTGTCTGTGACTATTGTCAAGGAGATATTGACACAGGCTGTGGGGGGGGTGGAGAGACTGGCAACTGTCCTTTCCTTTGCTCTGTCAGTATTAAGAAGAGCCTGACAGATTTCCTTTCTCCATCACTCCTGTGGCTTCATGCCCAGGCTTACCGTTAGGGGTAAGACGATGAGAGGAAGGTCCACCCAGCCTGTACACAGATTGTCTAAATTTCAAAGTGATGAAGAGCACAGTGCTTCAGAAACAGTTAAGGACTGGAGGGAGAGAGCGGAGCCAGGCAGCCCAGCTCTTTCAAGGAGGGAAGGCCACTCTCTTGGGCTGCACCTGCTGCCTGCATAGTCCTCTGCTGTTGAAGAGGCCTGCAGCCCGATCTGCATATCAAATAGCTGGCGTGTAGATGAGGCCATTCATTCTGCCTTCTGTGTGTTGGTCCTGCTGGGGATGGGCTGTTGTTTAGCAGCAGGCCACAGTTCCCTCAGGCTCCCTGAGTCAGCAGGCCCCCTCACCCACACTGAATTCAAAACCAGGATTGATCTCCTCAGAGAAGTCTCTGATGCCATGGTAAGTCCAAGGCACTGATGATAGAAGGCCGGGAGGTTCTTTGGTGGCTTGGCTCTATCCATTCATCCACAAAAGCACTACCACACTGTAGGAGCAGCCTGGTCGCCATGTCCAGACTTCCTCTGTGATCACATGCATGTGCTTTAGTGAACAGACACAGACTCACAAGCTTCGGTTTGGTTCTGTTTAGTGATACTCTATCACTGGGCCACATGATGTGAGGGAAATTAGAACTTGTCATGAGCTCTGCGGAAATATGTAAAATTTCATATTTCTCAGGACCTAGATTGAATCTGGATAACTGTTTTCAAGGAATTTTAACATTATTAGGATCTGCTAATCTGCTTGCTGCCCCACCCAGTGTGTGTGTGTGTATGTGTTTGTGTATGTGTGTATATCTGTATACATAAGTGTGCTTATATATGTCTATGTATATGTGTGTATGCCGATATATGTGTACATGTATATGTCTATATTTGTGTATACGTGTATGTGGTATGCCTGTTTATGTGTGTCTGTGTGTATTTTGTAAACATATGTTTGCATGTGTATATATGTATGTATGTGTGTATGTCTGTGTATGTATATATGTGTGTGTGTAGGTTGTGTATACATGTGTGCATGTGTATGTGTATATGCATGTATGTATGTGTTTCAACACAGGCCCTTTCCTAGCAATAAAGAATAAATGGAAGTTGTTAGTGCTTTTATAATCTAGCCTTCATATGCCTTCCAAGAGAGAATAGTCATTCTATTGGGTCCAGTTCCTTAAACTGTATTTTCTATTTCTCATTGTCTTGAATAGAGAAAGTATCCCCAGAACAGAATTATCATCTCCTAAAAATAAATTAGAAATTAGAAGGGGAGAACAAAGTCAGAATCGTATGTGAGAGGTGAGGTGTCTTCATTTGCAGGCTTCCCTGGTTTCATTGTGTCTTTGCAAATCCAAGACCCTTTTTTTTCTGGCTACAAAAACAGCTTTTCAGACTTGGGGAATCTTGCCAAGGTTAAGGGAAAGTTACTAACATGGTTGAGAACAACCATCATCAAAGATGATGGGAAAACGGCCGCAGCTTGTGATTTAAACAAGAAAATTTTTGTAAAGGTAGGATTTTTTTTTACTATATGATAATATTCTTTATCTTAGGCATCTGCCTTGAATTAGAATGTTCGACAGGACATAGAATATAAGTTTACCAAATTAGGAAATTATTTCAATAAAGGTTGCTTTCACATTTGCTGGAGGGAGCCACAGGAACAAACACCTCCAAGCAATAGAGCCAACTTACATATTGTATTTTGTGCTTTTTGAAGACTGGCAGTTCTATTGAACAATATCAATTATACAATTTTTAATGCCTTACCAAATGTACATGAAAGTATAATAAGAATGAACCTTATTTGCATAACAGGGCTCACAGCCCCTTCTAAATATTTGATTAAGCTTCCTTCCCCCCCCCCCAGAAATGGAGGCTCAGGAATGTGTGACTTACCAAGGCCCTTCAGTCTACAAGGTCAGGGAATCTGACCTGCTCCCTCTCAGGTCCGTTCCATGCAGCTTTCCCCAGCAGCTAACTTGGGCACAATCTTGTTGAAAAGCTACAGATAGGATGGCGACAAAAGACAAACGCATGTGAGGAGCAGTTCACATTATTTCAAAGCATCATTTAACAAAAATAGAGATATTATACAAAAAAATTTAAACACTGAATTTCTCAAACCCAGACCTGGAGGGAGTAAGGGCAGCTACATTTCTTCAAGGTCACTCTGTAATAAAGAGTAATGGAGGACTGAAGGTTGTTATTAATATAGGTCCATTTCATATATATGAAAATCAAATAAAACTCAACAAGGAAAAATATTCAGTAACACAGGGAAAGTCAATTTTGCATTAAGATATGACCCTGTCTTGAACTCTTTTGACTGACCAAAAGCCTTTTGCAAGTGAGGCTGGTGGGCACCCATTATGGAGCTGGGGCTGCTCTGTGGACTTCTAGACCCTTCTGCCAAGAATCCAGGCAATTTCCCTGGCAGTGAAGCAGTTAATTTCCCTCATCTCCTAGGCAACCAGCAATGGCAGTCTACATAAGAATACTGGGGACATTGCCAATCTGCTGTTTAATAAAGTAAACTTTGATGGCTAGAGATATTTCTTCTTTTTGTAAGTCATTTTTTTGTTACTATATTCAAATGTAATGCCGACCAGCATGGTGTAAGTGCAGGGGTAGCCTCTACACTGTACAGAATGGTTCATTAAAGATGTTATTTTAAAAGACACAGGGCAGTGTGTATGTTCACAACCTATTCGATTTTATAAGAAAATAACACCAGAGATCTCCCAAGGTGTATCTACCTAGTGAGAACAATTGAGAACCTAGCACACAGCCCAGCTTCACAGTTTCTTCTTCAGCAACCGGAAAATAATAATTTCTATACGCCACGTGTCACTTAATTTTAAGGTATTGCTATCTTGTGATATGTTTGCCTGTTCTTTTTTATTTACAACGTAGAGCCTCGATTTTCAAGCAAAATTGTGTATATGCCCCACTCAGACACGCACAGAAAAGATTTATTCAAAGTTCCCCAAAGCCTTCTCTGTTCTCTTTCAGAAGCTATGCCGAGTCTTGTGATATTGACAAGTCCTAATAGGAAAACGAGCATGGGAGCTTAATGAGCTTTGCATTGAGCGTCAGGGAGGGTAGGAGAGAAGCTATGGCAAAGCTGAACCAAGCTCCTTGTCCACCGTGCCTAGCAGCCGGCATGGCAGCTGCCTGGCCTTCTCCTGCTCAGAGACTGATTTGCACCCCCACCCCCACCCCATAACACCGCCCTTTCCCTTTCCTCGGACCCATCTAGCCTGATAGAAATTTTGCTGGGTTCTTGACAAATACAGAACCAAACAAACAAAGCAGATAACCACTCCGTGGATGAAGAGGAGAGGAAAAGGCAAGTATGGATGGAAAAGCCAGCGCTGCAGATTCACGAACAGCACCAATGTGGGGGGGGCACAGAAGGCCACCTCTGGAAAAATGGCCCCTGCTCCTTGTCTGTGTTTCTTCAGCAAGGAGGTTGCTGTCATGCAGAAGAGTTTTGTTAAATCAAATCTTTAATTCTGAGAACACTATCTGTCTCCTTTACACTCACAGCACACGGGGTTATTTCCCATATCTTTTTTTTTCTTTGCAGTGCTTTGTAGATACCCCTTTGTTGTCATCTTCCACTGCAGTGGAAAATCAAAGGCTCGCTTCTTCCCCACCCCCAAGAGCCTTCCAGCATTTTGCCACCCTTCACTCTGCTTGAGATTAGAAAAGTCAACAGCACTGATTCCTGGATCTGATGAGTAGGCAGCTCCAAGGAATTTGTAGCATGTGTTTTCTTTGCACACCAAGTATATGGTCCAGTAGTAAATTCTGTGACGTTACCTATATCCACAGTGGATAAGCCATAACCCCGTGCATCGCTTAATAGGATTTGTGCTTGTTGGCTCTCTCTATATGCACTGCCATGGTGCATAAAGGAGAGGCCCAGTTCCCGTGGCAACCAGAGCTGCTGCACCCCCAACTGCTGGCAAATTCTTCCTAAGCCTAAAGTGGGCAGGGGACAGAGACTAGCTGCTACACTGGCCCCAGCATCGACACCGACAGGCTCTGATCTAGAAGAAAGAGGCATCCAGTCTCCGACTGCATTTAGATTCTCTGATTGCTCGGCCAGACCCTTCTGTGTGCTCTTCCCATGGAAGTATCTGCAGCTGGAAAAAAAAAGCCCAACCATAATTCTTTGCAGAAACCCCCACCCCCACCCCAGTCCATTGCTTGCTAGTCGAATGTCACCGGGGCGCCATCAAGGACGAGACTCCATTAAGGACCCAGAGAAGAATTCTTTATGCATCTGCTCAAAACGGAGAAGGTTATTTTGTTGTCTTCAAGATGGCTCTTGAGCTGCAGGCAGAGCCAAGGGCTGTGGCCTGAATGAGCAGAGTTGCTAGGAGATAAGCCCCGGATGCAGACAGCCGGCTGGAGTTATCTCTAATTGACAGCTCCTTACCCTAAGGGTCTATTTCTAACCTTGAGACCAGGACTATAATGAGAGGGCAGCTTTCCGTCACCCCTATTCCTGGCGAAGGCAGGGAGATTACTGGAGGCCTGCTTTCTCGGGGTTTGTTATGTTTCTTTAGGAGGCGGGGGCCCTGTCTCGGCCCCAGTTTGTATCCCTGAGCCCTTGTCTGATCCATACCACCTGAATAAACTCTCTCCAGTAAAGATGGGCTCGTTTTGAAATATCCACCATGTGCAAGGAAGAGAAGCCCTCCTCGGACTTAAAGTGATTTGAAATTGAAGCAGGAAAAGTGGATTTCTTTGAAAAAAAATGGGGATCCGGTCGGGGAAGGCAAGGAAAAGAAAGCAAACACGGGTTTCTGTTTTTAGTGCCGCCCCTCCCCCAACCCCTTCTTGGCTTCCAGGGAAGTATGGTCTGTGAAGCTTGAGATTCTGCTTAGTCCTCAAGCCGGACAATAAAACTACACCACACACACACACACACACACACACACACACACACGTGCACACAAGCACGCACATGGGCACACATGCACACAAGACGGCTAGGTTGGGAAAGGGGAGTATTTTTATATTTCTTTTCCTGCAAGCAATTTTTCTTTTCTCTGAAAAATTTCACATAGAAAATGCAACTTACCAACAGCCTGAAACTGAAGCCAGTAGGCCTAAGAGACTTAGGCTTCCTCGCTCGTGTGGAACTGTCAAAAAGAGGAAGCATTTTCCTGTATGCAGGGTCATAGGGTGGACTAGGAGAGCTTGCTCAGGCATTTCCTTCCAATGGGCGGCTTGGTCCTTTCTTTCCTTCAACATTCCTCATAGTGACTCAGTGGAGTAAATTCCACCCAGCCTCTCTTCCCATGAAGAAAGTGGTGTGTGGGGATTTTGAATACTAAGCAATCACATTTTAAATCAGGAGCATATAATTTTATTAGTGGTTTTAATAACGGAAGAAGTAAGTTCCCTTTGAGCGGGTATTTGAGGGTCCGGTCTGGAGCATGACTGTGAAACCTCTGTAGTACCAAGTCTCCCTCTAGGGGCGCTGTTCACCTTGAACTCTGTCCCAGGGCACCAGAGGCCAGGGGCCTCCATCACAGTAAGGTGAGATGCATGGGTACACGACCAGAACCAGGAATGTTGGGCAAAGTATCATGCTGCTCTCTCTCACTTTCTAGAGAGTATTGAACTCTCTGCAAAACAGGACCATACAGGGGGAGATCCTATTTTAACTGATACCGGCAGGGGTAGCATAAAAATATATTCAAGGGGTGTCCTGATTTCATTTAAGTTTTAAGTATGATTGGAAATGAAAGAATGTATGTAGCCTGTCCTTCCTCCAAATTAAATATCAATAGCCAAATAAGACTTTCTTTTTAATATCTTTTTTAATTAAAAGAGTTTTTTGATATAATTTTAAATTTGCAGAAGAGTTCCAGAAAAATACAAAAATATCTGCGCAGTGCCCTCAGACCCAGAGGTCTTTTCCAGTATGACATTTTGTGCACTGTGACTTTCCACCCTCTCTGTGAGTGTTTACAGTCTTTTTCCCCCCTTGAACAACTTGATAGTACAGTGGAGATGATATGCCGCTTTCTCTTTCCCCAAGTACAGGAGCACTCTTTGCCATCACTGGAATTTCCAGTTCAGGACATGAAATATCAGTGCTTGTGACTATCGCATGTCATCGTGTGGCATTTCATAATCAAAGCCTGTCTATTATTCCAGCTATTGTCTGTGTTGCAATGTCTTTCCAGCCCGAGACAAATCCCACAATCATATGCTGCGTTGTTTTTCTAAAAAAGATTTATAATTATTCCACTGAGGAAGCTCTAGAAAAAATTGCTATGTATCACTGAAAGATGGTATTAAATGGGTTATTTTTAATATTAAATATTCAGAGAAAGAAAGTGCCCCGGGAAGAGTCAGGGCAGTGGGTCTGTGATGTGTTCCATAAATCTTGGTATTTTCTAAAGAAAATGAACCCTGGTTTTCATTTATCACTTAGAAGAAAACCAATAATGTCAATTTAAAATAAATATTTTGGAAAAAAAGAAAATAAGAATTGTATAAGCAATAAGAAATGCCATTTGGGGTAAAATGTTTGTAGAGTGTGTGTTGCCATAAATTCGGTAGGCATGGGCTTTCACCTTTATTGTTCTGGAGTCACCCATAACAATGCAGAGGGGACACAGGGGGAAGAGACACTTTTAAGGAGACAGCAATAGAATCAGAGGACAAAGCACTTCTTCCTGGCTAGAAAAGAAGAAAATTATGTAGAGGAGAAAAAAAGAACAACTTAAAAATTAAGTTTTTGAGTACTTGAAAGTCTAAGGCAGGAGGATCACAAGTTTGAGGACAGCCTGAACTTCATACTGTCACGATCTCTCTTTGAGGAAAAAAAATGTGAAAATTAGTTTTATTGTTTTTATCAATTTTATGATCATGAATTAGCAAAAGGGAATAAATCCCCTTGAGGCTGTAAATATTCTCTTGTCCCTTTCCCCAACTACATGGACTAGTTTAGGGCCCCAGCACATCTTGCTTCTCTGCTGCCCCCATCAGCCAGTAAGGCCATACTCCTCCATGTGGTCTTGGTTTCTGGGTACACATGTGTATACACCAGTCAGTGCCCTGTTCCTATGTATCTGTACAGATTAGAGACAGCACAGAAGGCCACCCACTGAAGACTGATATACACTTAGATATAGCTCTGCCCAGAGATGTTCTCTGGCATAAACAGGACACTCATTGCTTCTTCGGGTGAGGCGAGATGAGCCTGTACCCACTCAGCATCCTCATGGGGCCCCAAGGCCAGCGCTGTCCCTCTGCATCAGCTGTAAGGGCAGCCTGTGAAGCCTTCCATCCCTTCCATCCCATGCCTGTGTGCGCCAAGCCACACCATTTCCATTGCAATCGGAAACCACATTCATCATTTTCTTTAAAGCAACAGGATCTGAACAAACCACTTTTAGATTCCCCTTTCCTTTACAAGGGGGAAATAAAAAGAATTAAATGAGAATTTCTTTTCCTTTGTAAAGAACCTGAAATCCACTGGTAATTGATTCCTCATTTTTGTTTAAAAGCGACTGTAGGTTGCTAGCACTTTGGAGCCTGATCAGTGAGAGAGCATCTATTCAGGAGGTGGTCACGAGCCTCCAGATGTCAGTGGGACAGAACCCAGATTGTCTGTAAGCAGCTGTGCAGAGGCTGAAGGCTCTCTCAGATACAATCACACAGAATTTTTTTTAAGGAGCAGTTGCTGACCCCTGACCTTTCCTGCAGAGGGCCCGATGAGAGTAGGAGAATTGTACCCAGTTCACACCAGCTACCATAAACCACCAAGAGAGAACGTACTTTGTAATTATCCAACCATATTGGCATGCTCTACCAAGTCCACAGATGGAACAGAAGGATGTAAGTTACAGATATTCTTCTCTTTCTGTCTCTGTCTCTCTCCTCTTCCTCCTCTTCACTTCATAAGAGGGTAAGTAGGTGTGAGTCAGGTGACCTGTACTTCATCTCATTTGAGTTCTCTCTACTATGTTTCTGCATTCCCACACAGCTGGCAGATTCTGCTTGAATATTCTGACAGGTTTTAAATGGTTCCTAAAACACCCAATTCTGTTCTCCTCTCCTGTGACAAGGCGATGGGCCTCCAGCTGACAGAAAATGAAGACCAGTAAAATTAGACTGCAGAGATACAGACACAGGAGGCCATGGGGTTGTCACATGCATCTGTCCTGGGAGAGTCCTGCCACTGAGCTATCTCATGAAGCAGATCGCCATCACCAGGAAGGCTTGCTCGGTTACACTGAGTGGCCAGCAAACCCAGACTACACAGGCATCAACAGTGTCTTGTATTCTGAATATGGTCATTGGTCAGATCAAGACTATTCTCTCACTCCTGCCTTTCACCACACTGTGTTTCAGCCTACCAATGGAAATACAGGCGAAGGTTGACATCTAGCATGGAGCATTGTATGTGTCTTGTTCTCCTGGGGGAAGCAAGACAGGCAGACAAGCTTCTCCTATGACATTCTTGCCTTTGTTGACAAAGATGAGCAAACACTACCTTAGGGTGCAGCCTGGTGTGATGGCTTCTCATATCTCTTTGCACCCATCGTGATTTCTTTTTATTGTGAGCTTATCATTAGATTAGAAGAGCCAGGCAGAGGGTAAGTAGGCCTCAGTTCTTTCCTGAGTTTACCAGGAGGCTGCATGGCTGGTGTTCTCCAGTTGTTTTTGTCTTTTCTGTTTTTGTCTTTTCTGTTTGATCTATTTTTTTTTGAGTTAGTTTCTCTTCCCTCCCTTTGGTGCCCTGTTAACATTGTTTAGAGCTGAAGGCATTTGGTTTCCTGCTGAAAGGCGAATGTGCTCTTTAGCTCATCAGCACCTTTGTTCAAAACAAACAGCACCCAGAAGTCTGTGTCTGGAGGTCATTTCTGAAATCTTAAGCCAGAAAGAGACTTATCTGGAATTTCCTGTTTAGTAACAGAATTGAGAGATATTGGGCAGGTGGAACTGGGGTCAAGGAGTTTCCCTTCCAAGTTCAAAGCAGGTCCTTGGCCTGGCTACCATGTAGGGCACGCCCTAAGCTTCTTGGGAGTCTGGGCGAAGATTCTGTATTCAGGCAGGGAGCATTTCCGCTGTTTTGTCGGGCGGGGGCGGGGATAGATGTCATGCAGCTCTCCTGACTTGAGAATCTCAGAGGATCCCATGTTACGAAGCACTGTGCTATGGACTGCTCACTTTACAGATGAGAGATCCGAAGAGGGACACCAGCTCTTCCTGCGGAGTTAGGGTGGCTCCACAAAAGACTTAGTGTTTGTACTACCGCCCCTGCCCCGAAAAGCGAATAGACACCAGGCAGGCAGAACTTGTGACTAAGGGGTGACAGGGCATTGCATACTGTGGGTCTTAAAACGATGGCAAACTTGTATGGACTGGGATGGGGTACAGCAGGGTGCAGAAAGAAGAAACGGTGAGTCCCCTGTAGGTAATGAATGAGCACCTGCTTCGCGGATGCCTCTTCTCTCTAGACGTTGATGATCTGGGAGCAGTCAGAATGTTCCCTGGTGCAAAGCGCACACACACTAACAAACAAGTAGCAGAGACACCAACAGTTGCCGTGTAAAGAGGGGCCGTGACTGTCTCAGGCTGGCCCTAGGCGGCAAGGATTGGGAGGCTGCTTTTGACTGACTTAGGTGTTTGAAGGATAATTTTGAAGGTGTCGTGGGCTACTCTCAGGCAAAGGAAGTTAAAACTGAAGTTCAGATCTTCAGTTATGAAGCTGGGTAAGGACCCGCGCCTCCCGGTAGCCTGCAAGGTGAAGGATGCATTACACTTCTGCCTGCAGTCTGTACTCCTGCCCCCAAAATGAACCTCTTACGTCATCACAGGGAGAGGGAAGGCAAAGAAGTCAGATTCTGTATGACTCTATAAATATTTGGCCTACCCTCTTCAACTGGAGAAACTGAGACTAAGGTCTCTTGACTTTGTGGCAGAACTTCCCCTGATTCTCGAGTTCTGCTATCTAACCTGTATTTAAGACAAAGAGCTCTTTATGTTTTGCACGGCCACATGATGGGGATGAGGTTTTAGAGATAAAGGATGTCTTTTCTGAAGCTTACCTTTAAAAGGCTCAAGAGGCGTGTGTGTGTGTGTGTGTGTGTGTGTGTG
>LOJH01043361.1:0-14007 GCA_001685095.1 Ellobius talpinus
AACCTAGACAACAATGAGTACTCTAAGAGAGACATACATGGATCTAATCTACACAGGAAGTAAAAAAAGACAAGAATCTCCTGAGTAAACTGGGAGCATGGGAACCTTCGGGGAGGGTTGAAGGGGGGGAAGGGAGAGGCAGGGAGATTAGCAGAGAAAAATGTAGGGCTCAATAAAAATCAATAACACACACATATACAAATTCATGTTCTGTGCAGTGGTATTTTATTTGTATCTTAATAAATAAAGCCTTCCTGAGGATCAGAAAAGTAAAACAGCCACACTGGCCAGCCTTACAGCCCAGGCAGTGCTGACCCACACCTTTAATCCCAGTAGCCACACTAATTTGCCATAGAAACCAGGTGGTAGTGGCACACACTGGTTGACCGAGGTTTCTGTCCTGCCCGGTTCCCACACTCATTAAGTTCCAAAGAAATCACACAGAGGTCTACATTAATTATAAACTGATATGCCTAGTATACAGGCTTCTTGTTAACTATTATAACTTATATTAGCCCATAATTCTTATGTATGTTAGCCATGAGGCTTGGTACCTTTTTCGGCGAAGCAGTCACATCTTGCTTGCTCTGTGTCTGGCTTCCTCTGTGTCTGGGTGATGGCTGCAGATTGACTGTTTCCTTTTCCCTGAATTCTTGTCCTGCCACTACTTCCTTCCTGGTTACCCTTGCCTATACATCCTGCCTGGCTACTGACGTTTATTTAAAATACAAGTGACAGGGTACAGACCATTGTCTCACAGCACACACCCTTAATCTCTGAACTAGAATGGATTACAAAATGGGAGAAGACAGCTGACAGACACAGTCCCATTCTGAGGTTTCTTAGAGGCAGGATCACCATTTTCGGACTGAGGTAAATGCTAGTGACTGGGTGCTTTGCTTTTGTGGCCTTCAGGTTGAACCCAAGTATCCATCACTGAGGTTTTATTCATCCTGCTTCAGTTCTGGATGTTTGATACATTCAAAACCAAGCTTTCAGTCTCTACAACAATAACCCAAATGATCATATTGGAATACAAGCAAATGCATTCTACTCAGTATAAGTAATGATTCCTATGTATTTATATCTATGTAGGCATTTCTTTTACTATGATGTAAACTTCAGTAGGTTAAAGAAGTCACAAAATACATTTAATACAGTACTTGTTGAAAAAATGAACTGATGATGACACAATATGAGACACATTACCCCATAGGAGCTATAAAAATCAAATGCCTCAAGAGGTACATTTAACATAAGGGCAGTAAAAAGCCAGGTGTCAATCAATGGGGTGTGGTGATTTGGAGAAAGGCAGCTTTCACACCATACCTGAAGCATTGTAGACACATTTGGAGTCAAGCCACTTGTGTTTTGGATATGTTTTTTTTTAGTCATTGACTTATAATCTGCTGTCAATTATTTGGGGGAATTTGATTTATACTTATTTAAAATACCATTTCTTAGCTCCACTGACCCACATCTGTTTGCCTACTTCTACTCCAGAACTGGAATAATAATTTATATCAGTAAGTTATATTAGGTGTTTAGAAGGCAGTGACAATTTGAACTAATTCAAGGAACACATGTTGATTATAAACTGCATGCCATATACAGTCTGCAAAGCATGACATGTAGGAAAATAGCTCAGGATAATTCAGCATGAAATATTATCCCAGCTGCAGGAATAAACTGCAG
This sequence comes from Ellobius talpinus, assembly GCA_001685095.1. Classification (NCBI taxonomy): domain Eukaryota; kingdom Metazoa; phylum Chordata; class Mammalia; order Rodentia; family Cricetidae; genus Ellobius; species Ellobius talpinus. Next base: position 1,696 of record LOJH01043361.1, read on the forward strand.
GTAGACCCATGGAAGTGGGGGATTCTTATGCACCTGGATGGCTTAACCTCATTTCTATGTTTTTGTTTCCACAAATTATGAATCGTTAATGTTGCGACTGAGGAAGCGAGGCAGAATGGTGAAAGCAGCAACAAACAGTTAAAAAAATCACCAAATACTTTTTTTTCTAAGGAATGCAAGGTCTGTGAAGCAAGTGGTATAACAAAGCTTTGGTAGACAGGCCTTGTGGGGTGATGCTCTGTGAACTGAGTTAGTTCTGTCCATGTTAGGAAGTCAGAGGACAGTCACAGAGGAATTTGTAGCAACTGTCAAGGTCTAAAGATGGCAAAGCCAGAGCATACACATCAGTGATACACCTACATACTACTTCCTGAAAGCATAGTCAATAGAATGATGGTGATGATACAACAGGAAAAAAGTCTGGCTTTATCCTCAACAGTCAAATAACATGATTCATTCATGCATGCATATGCGTACACATGCACGTGCGTGTGCATGCACACACACATACACACACATACACACACACCACACATACACCAGAATATGACAACAGAGGAGGTTGATGAGCCTGCAGTTTTCAGTCTGTGATGGTCTGAATGAGATTTCTCCCATACTCACAGGTGAACATGTGTCCCAGTTGGTGGAGGTGTATGAAGAGGCTTAGGAGGTTTGGCCTTACTGGAGGAAGTAGTATGTCATTGGGGGTGAACTTTGAGATTTCAAAGACACACATCTTTCCCAGTTTTCTCTTTGCTTTATACTTCCATATCAAGATGTAAGCTATCATCTTCCAGCCCTAGCCACCATGCATACCTGCTGCAATACTTTCTGTCATAATGGTAATGAACTCTTACCCTTCTGGAGCCATAATTTCAAATAAACCCATCCTTTTAAAAGTCGATTTGTGATAGTATTCTATTACAGACATGGAAAAGTCACTAATACCAGTCATCTGCAAGAAAAAGTTACACTAACTTTACCTAATGTGCCTAGACCATGTTCATATTTTATTACTGGGGACCTGTGACTAACAGTGCCTATGACTAATCTTTGGCAAAGCAAGGTGAAGACAAAAGAAGTTATTAGATTCAAATGACAATGTCTTAGATTTGGTGATGATTGAAACTGAATTGCAGCAAATAACAAGTTGCAGTGGATTGTGTAGTACTATGCTTAGTGCAGCATACAGAACATATTAAGTCTCATTTCATAACCTTCACCCAAGCACATTGCTTCCTTCCCTCTGATATATAAGCTGCTACATTCATGCTATCTTGCATTTCCATTCCCTTTTCCACCACTGTGCAGTCTGCTTGTAAATAAGGAGTGGTAGTGTATATCGTACGGGGCCTTGAAAATGGTGAGAATATAAAATATATGAAGCACTTAGAATGATAAGGTCATAGGCCTTGGGAAGAGCAATAATACTGATGCAGTGGAAAATTGTTTGGTCCTTGTCAATCAACTCTAACAACGGTCTGCTGCTTGACCTCCTACAGCTAGTATCTGCCATTGTTTCCTTCTGCATACTCCTTAAGCAGCTAGAATTACACAATATTTTTCTAAGTATCTGATCTTTGATTTTTTTCTATAATAGAATTTAACACAGGATTTTTCCAACTTATAATAAATAATTTGCACCTTCTAAGTCTCCATGTGCCATATTTAGTATTATCAAATTATTACATATTCCTTGGATTCCTACTTGTTTTTCCTAGATCTACCCTCTAGCCAGAGATTATGTCAAATTCCTTGGAAATATTTAATTAATTAAATTTAATTGAGGCTACTTTAATCTTTTTTTTCACATATGATTGATGTGGGATTATCCTCTGTATAAGGTGAATACCATTGGTTAATAAAGAAACTGACTTGGCCTGATAGGCTAGAACAGAGTTAGGCAGGAAAACTAAACTGAATGCTGGGAGAAGGAAGGCAGAGTCAGGGAAAAAGCCCATGGAGCAGCCACCAGAGATAGACATGCTGAAACTTTGCCCGTAAGCCATAGACTCATGGAGATATACAGATTAGCGGAAGTGGGTTAAATTAAGATGTAAGAGTTAGCCAGAAATACACTTAAGCTACTGGCCAAATAGTATTACAGATAATATAGTTTCTGTGTGGTTATTTCGAGAGTCTAGGCAGCTGGAAAATGAACAAGCAGCCTCCTTGCTACATATGATCAAAATCTTGAAGCAAGTTCCATTCTTCCCAAGAATAAATCCAGCTTTCCTGCTGTCATTGAGAGCCCTTCTAGCTTTCTGGTTTTGCCTGCTGGCTAGCTTTGATATTTGCTATAGAATCATAGATTCACTGACTAGCCTCCTTGCTGTTCCCATCACTGAGTTATATTCTTCCACATTTCTATCTGCTTTAATCAGTCAGACACATCTTTGTATTGACATGTGTTCAAAGTTTCTGTACCTCTCAAATGCCACTGGGGGAAATACCTATGAAAGCTCCACAATTAACACATCAATTTGTGCTGTTGTTTTCTTCTCTGAAATTATAAACCAGGCCTTTCACACTAGCAAGCTTTATCCATCTATCCAATTCCAGGCTTTTGATACTCTTGGCTTACAAGACTCTTATCTTCCTTCTATTGCAGTCATATGGCCAATTTCATGTTCTCTAATGTTTTTATGATTTATTCTTACAGTTATTAAAGATGGGAGATAACTCATTTTTTCTTGATATTACATATACATTTGTTGTCATTTAGCAAAATCATATTTGTGAACATGACTTTTCAAATAACTGATGTAAATTCTATAAAGGTAGAATTTTATCTTTTATTCCTTTCAATTTCTATATATGTCATGCTTGAATGATTTAATTGAAACCACCAGGCATTTATTAATTGCCTGCTGGCTTTATACAGGCTGCTGTGAAACATAGGAGATAAAGCACGAACATTTCCCTCAAAGAATTCTGTATTTGGACCAGATTGTTCTTTCTAATGTACTACCCTCTTATCAGAAAACCAAATCAAATTATACCCGATCATGTTTTAAGATTGAATAATATGTTTGTGTTTAGTTTGTTTTTTAAATCCCATATATGTCTTTAGTTATAGAGTTAAATCAAAGGTAAAATGGAAAGAAAAATTTACTTCCAGCTTGTTAAAGGGCAAGTGTCAATGTTCTGCTATTTTGCCAGCAGCTCACAGACATCTTTTTAATTTAATTTTTTTCTTTTTCTAAAAGTTTTTTACCTTCCTTTATTTGGGTAGGATTTCTGATCTATAGAGTGATATATTTACTGAAGAGTCCTGTGTAGAAATCACACACTAGCCAGCTTGACATATCTTGGTTACACTTTGCATAATGATGGAGTCATTCCACTTAGAAAGTATGCATCAAAGAGCTTTAAATTTGGTTAGGCTAAGGCATCTTTTCTTTGAGCAAGATATATTTTTTTGATTCCAATCATAACTTTCTGTCCAATGCTAAAAGTGACATCTTGCAAAATCCATGCAACTCAGCAGTCTCATATTGAATGTCTAGGCCAATATATTAATTTCTGCCCATCAGCCAACAGCAGCTTCTGCAAACCATCTAGAGACATGATTTATCAGATCACATCTGCTTACCTCCTGACATGTCTAAGATAACCACTGCTGGAGGAAGGATTATCCCGTGTTCTTCCCAGAGGAGCCATTTTGTACTCAAACCCCAGAATTTGTTTAATAGTTACAATTTTTTGGTTTGGCAACTGCACCAGATGAACAATATTTAGATGTGTAGTTATGGAATGAAGATAACATGTAGACTGTCCTTTCTACTTGTTTGCTAGTCTTTTAGTTGCCGGATTCCACAGAATGTCAAAGGTGGCACAGTGCTGACTTCCCAGTGTGTTTCCCTAGGCAATGTCTGTGAGCGTTGTTATTGGAGAGCAGCAACACTCTCAGCACAAAATGCATCGAAGGAAGAAGGATGTGGACAGCATCCCTGAGACATCAAGGCTGTCTATAGGGTTTATTTTCTGAATGTGACCATAAATGAAATATGATATGAAAACATTGCTCAACTATAGATGCAATCCAATTTTTGGAAAAACCTGACAATGCCCCTATTGATGAGATATTCCTAGCAGAGGGTTTCCTTCTGTTAGTACAGGGTCATCTATTTTTGTCATATAGAAATTGAAAGAAATAGACCAAAAATTAAGAGATGAGAACATGTTGGAATTAAGCCTCAAAGATAAAATTTTACAAAAGGACTTACTTCTGACTTAAGCCATCCACACTTGAATTTGGATCTGTTTGCATCTTGAAGATGGAGACACTGTGAGACGGAAACATCTCTGCCCATGAGTGCATGTGTATGTGATTTAGAGAATTTTCTGTGGCACTATTGATGACTCAGCAGAAAAGATGGCACACAGTGAAAAACACAAAAACCAGAGCAACTACTTTTATTAGTTTCTTATTGTTATATTGATGCGTGTGCTTAATTGCTGTACGTTATGAATTTGTAATTCCATTTAGGAAATTGCTCTTAGATTTTATGCTCATGAAAATTTAGTTTACTTAAAATATTTAATAAATTACTTTTTAATCATTCAGATAATTTTGTTTCTCAGAAAAACATTTTAATTTGATAGAATTTAAATCTTGCCATTGTTCCCTCTGTGTTTCTGATTTTCATAGTCTAGATTCACCTATCTAAGGACATCTCACCTCATTAAGTATTCAGTTATTCAATATATGTTTATTGGCTACTTGATATATAACAAAGACACTAATATGTGCTCAAAAATAAAATGAAATATGTGTCCTCTCTTCTCCAAGGACTCAGTCTCACAAGAGACTAAAATGAGGAACAATAGTACGTTAAGAGAGCATAGAGGTAGGGCTGAGTGATTTTCTGAGTTCATGTGGATGTGGAAGAAGGAAAGTTTCAGCATGGCAAACAGTTCTCTGTGAAAATGTCAAAAGTTCATAAGATAGTGCACTGGAAAGACTAATTCTAGTGTATGGCAGGTGTCAGGTCTACTGAAAACAGTAAGATCCCTTTTCAATTTCTTAATTGTTACATCCCCTTATTGAGGCCTCCATACTCAGTTCTCAAATGCACTGGTGGAATGAATGCTCAATATTGTCAAGGGAATGCGAACTAGTAAGTTTTTGTATGAGGAAGACAAGCCCTGATTTGATTTCTATGTGGCAATCTAGCTGGCTCTGTGAGGCAATCCTGACCTTCACTGGGACCACACTTGGTCTCTGGTGTTGGAAAGCTGTCATGAATGGAAAACTGGGCTAGGGAGATGGCTCAGTGGATGTGATGGTTAGCTTAACTGACAACCAGAAAAAACATCAACCAACTGGAGAGAGAGTCTGGATTGAGGGATGGATCATCTAGAGCAGGTTGCGTTGCCCTGCTGGCTTGTTTCTTGGGGGATTATAATGATTGTCTAAATTTACATGGGAAGACACAGCCTGAAACTGTCTGACACATTCCCTGATCTGTGGCCCTGGTTTTAAAGCAGAGAGATCTGGATCAGCAAGAACATGCATTCATGTGTTTCTGGTTTTGACTATGAATATTACTAGTTGCTTTAAATTCTTCCTACTGTACCCCTTCTACTCCAATGGACAGTGATCTGGAACTGTAAGTTGAAATAAACACATTCTTTACATGTTATAGTATATTTGTGCACTATGTGAAAATACATTGCTGTGATTGGTGTAATAAAAAGCTGAATGACCAATAGCTAGGCAGGAGGTATAGGTGGGACTTCTCGGCAGAAAGAGAATCCTGGGAAGAAGAAAACAGAGTTGCCAGCCAGATTCAGAGGAAGCAGCATTAGTAGTATGGAGAGATGAGGTAGTGAGCCATGTGATAGAACATAGATTAAGTAAATGGGTAAGTTATAAGAGCCAGTGGGACAAGCCTAAGCTAAGACCAAGATTTCATAATTAATAATAAGTCTCCATGTTGTTATTCAGGAACTGGTAGCCCAAAGAAAAATCTGACTACACTTACCCTGCATTACTTTTTGTCAGAGAATTATATCAGTACAACAGAAGCAAAACTAGGGCAGTGGATAAGCACTTACTGTAAACTCCATAATATGTACCCATGTAGAAAGCTGGAAGACTCAGGGAGAGGAGACAGGTGGAGGAGATACCCGACAACCATCAGCCTCCATGAATCAGTGAAGAGTAAGCAGCTCCGTCTCAAAAAATAAAATGAATAGAGATGAGGAAGGCATCTAGTGTTGGTGTCCAACATTCACAAACACACGTACATGAGCACATGCATGCACACATACATATAACACACACAATTACAAATAAAACAGGTGTAGACATTTCTTTGATACAAACCACGGTAAATTATTAATAGCATATTGCTCTTTCTTCTTTTCACCCAGTCATGTGATTTACTCTTTAATTCTAACAGTGTTAGTGAGAGGTGGATTTCTGGATTTAAAACAAGGAATGGAGCCATTCCAGTAGAGCTGCCATGATGCTTCTGACAAGGACTGTCAGTTCCCATGTGTACTCTCTTACATACTTGTCAAGCCACAGTGGGGACTGAGACAGATTCTCTTGCACCTTCTTGAGGACAGTGACCTCCTTACCTTGGAGGGGAACAATCAGTATTGAATGCTTGTTTCTTTCTTTCCTTCAGATGTACATGGCAGGGAAGAAGAGACTACTGTGTAATTTTGCTAATCATGTGTTCTTCTAAGTAAACAAAATATGCTTTAGCATAGATTTTATTTAAAGTCATCACCTTTCATAATTATTTCATTCGGTGCCATAATTTTCTAATTAGTCTGTGTAATTACAGGTTGAACATCCTATAATCACATGCATTTAGGTTAATTATAAAAACCATTAATTACTGTTGAGGAATGGTACCTGTACAGATGAAATTCATCTCAAAAAGCAACTCAGGTTTCAGGAAGATGCCATCCAAAACTATGAAGTATTACATGGATTATTATATGTAGTGTATCAAAGAAATAGAACACATTTAAGTTTTTAGTGTTTGAGCAAATTCAATTAGTATTCATTTCATGTTGACTTCAAGAGGCTGACAAAATTATGTTTGGATGAATTTATGATTCATAATTTATATCTATCCACGAAACAGCAATAAATGCTTTGGGAAATGACTAACTAGCATCTATATAATAACTAAATGTGAATGTTTCCTACTGGAAAACAATGAAGACAACCTAAAGTATTCATAAGCTGCACATTATTTGCAAAAATAAACCTGAAATCATTTGCTAATTTGAAAATGCTAATTTAAATGGTAATTTTAAAAATATTTGGTCTTAGGTGTGTAGCTCAGTAGCAGAATTCTTATTTAGAATGCTAAAGACTCTGGGTCAATTTCCAGCACCCTACCAATAGAAAGACAGACAGACACACAGAGAGAAAGAAATAAAAAAGAAAATTTGCATTTACTGAGCAATATATAAATTTTATGAATTTATTATTTGTGCTTATTTTGTTTGTGGCTAAAATGTATGTTAAGTCTTTTGTCCTTTCATCAAAGTCAGCAAAAAAGAAGACTATAATATCCATTCCTAGAAAAAGAGCTTAATTTTTATATAGTCCAATACTGTCCTTATGAAAAACTTCAACTCTCACTCAATTGCTATGTGTATATATATATGGGAATACTAAACAGAACAAACATAAACTTTGATTTTAGTTACAATTTTGGCATACAAATGAGTAGTAACAAATGCATTTTACAGTTTATTTAGGTCATTGAATATACATATGAAATTAGGATTTCTCCAAAAATAATTTGGAAATTTAAACTAAATAAAACACTTGAAAACTTAAAATTAATGTACTCATTAAACTTCAGGTGTAAGATAAAGGTAATGCTTAAAAGCCTTTTGAATGGAAGTTTGAAGTTATAATGCATTGTCTGTTGTCTAGCTTCGGATTCTTTAGCATTAAAATGAATCAAAACAAAAACCACTAAGGTTACTTTGCAAAGTTTTCTATGACAACCTGGCTTTTGCTTACCTTAAAAACATTGGTGGTGGACAGCTAGCTGGCTTTGTCACTAAAGACCTTATTTCACAGGTGTGAGGACTTGAATTTGGATCCCCAGCGCTCTTACAAAAAACTTGTAATTGTGTCTAATTTAAGTACTGCAGACAGGGATCTCAGGAGTTCACTGACTAACAAAAGTAACATAAACAGCAAGTTGCAGATCCAGTAAGAGAATCATGCAGTGGTAGCCTGGTTATAATGGGATAGCTCATGGAATCTGAATTCTACCCCATTGAAAAGAACCAATGATTGATACTGTAGCCACAGGCCCTAGAGGAGAGTCTACTATTACTGATTTTTAATTTTTTATTTATTATTTTAGCTCCTTCAAATTATTTTTCTGCTTTTTTATTAAAAATATATTTTAAAAGTTATACAATATATTCTGGATATGGTTTCCTCTCTTCCAACTCCTACAAGATCCTATCCATCACCCTACTCAACCAAGTCAATACCATTTCTTTATTTCTCTCATATTATTATTTTATATGATTGAACAGTCAGTCATATAAAATGATAATAAACAAAACAGAATAGAACAAGATGAAAAAGAGTCAAAGAAAAGGCATAGGTAACACATATAGGTGCAGAGACACACATTCTCAAACACGGAAATCCCATGAAAGAATAAAACCTGATACCACACGACAGATAAAAGATCTGTAAGGTAAAATCAAGAACAAACAAACAAAGTCCTACCAAAGCATTATGAGTCAACCTCCACGCCCCCTCAAAAATAAAAGAAATTGCCATCAAATTGGTCTTGTGTTGGCCATTTACTGGTGGGCATGGGGCCTGGCCATAAGAGTGCTCTGTATATCTGGTGAAATTTGGTTAAAGAACACTCATTTTCCCTTTACAAGCAGTGATCAAATGAAGATAGCTTCTGGCTTCTGGTTTAGGGATGGGGGCTGGTGTCTACTTCCCTCTCAGCACTGGGACCTCATCTGAATTATAACCCTGTTTGCCCTATACACGTGGTCACAGTCTCTGTGTATACTGTGAGTACATGTGTGCATTGGTCCTGCTGTGTAGAGAAGTCTGTGATTCCTTGGTGTGCTCCATCCCCTTCACTTCTATCGTTTTTACTTCTTCTGTAGGGTTTCCTGAGTCCCAAGGGGATGTATTTGATGGAGACATCCAATGTAGGACTGAGTGTTCCAGTGTCTCTTATTTCCTGCACATTGTTCAGTTGGGATCTGTGTATTTGTTCCCATCTGCTGCAGGAATGATCTTTAATGATCACTGAGCAAGACATTGATCTATGAGCATAGCAGAATGTTATTAGGAATCCTTTTATTGTTATGTTCCTTCAACAGAACAGAAGCGTATGAAAGAAATCTAAAAGGAATCACCCCCCCACACAAATACACAAACACACAACTCCCCCCCACCCAAAAAAACAGGAATACAAAGAATCACCTCCAAGTGAAACATCCAGTTCAAGGGAAGAGTTGTATCTAATCAAATTGTAGGCCAAAGGGGCCCCATGGAAAGCACCAAACAACCTAGACCATTGCCAAGTCTGTTGGTTGCTCTCCACAAACTGACAGTAAGGACCTATTGCTGAAGACAATACCTATACAACTCACTGAATATGGAAAAGTTAAGCTGGCACTGACCTAGAGCCTTCACCCCTACTGAGTAGTATTCATTGTTCTGGAAGGTACTCTGCACACTACCACAGGAGAAAGATAAATACCACCCCAGCTACAAACCCTATGATCTACAGTTGTAACGCCCCTGCAAGATGCACTAGTGTAACAGTGGCATGAAGCTTATGAGAGTAACCAACCACTATCTTACTTAAGGCCTACTCCAAGAGATGGAACCTTGTGCTTTTACATGTACACCCTATTAAACTGTCTTCTAAAGATAGGACAATATCCATAGATTAGGGTTGATGTCAGTCTGCCAGAAAAAACTCCTTACAGTTTGATGGTGAACACTTATCACTGACCAAAGTCCCCAAAATAGCCAATGGTAGCATGCTTGAGCATAAATGGGGCATCTATTTTATCCCCTTCAGGAATATTTCAGAAGAGGGGGTAAAAAGAATGTAAGAGCCAAAGGAAGGAGGGATGCCATAGTAAGAGTCTCCTGGACATGACGTAGTTCACGAACTCATTGCAACTGTGGTTACTTGCACTAGATTGGTCTTCTCAACATGTTAGGAAATATCGGGGAGGAGATCAAAAGGCCCCCTTTAAAGATAGGGTTTTAGTAGAAAACGAAAGGGGAGGAGACAGGTAACAAGGGTGAAAATGACCAAAATCCTCTATGTAATGTATGAAGCTGCTAAGGAATAAATTATAAAGTAAGGTGAAGAAGTGATTGACAATAACACGCTGACATCAACCTTTGGCCTTCACATATACCAATGGGTAAACATACTGATTACACACATCTACATGTGCTTAGACCCTCTCATACTGGTTTGTAATCCAAGCACGGAGAAGATGGAGGCTGGAAAGTCACATGCTTGAGCCTGGCCTGAAGCATATGGCGAGTGTAAACCAAGAGAAAGGAATAGACTTCATGGCTCATTGTCATTGCTTTGCATAAGGAGACTAGACTTTACTGACTAATCGACATGAATACCTTTTCTTCCTTTCCATTCAAATATATTTAATGTAGTGACTGTTTAATTGCACAAAATTTGGGGTTGTGTATATTCTTATAAAATGTCAATTATTCTGCATGATATTTAATAAATGTACAGTATATGTCATAAATATCATTTTGAGTATTCAGTATTACACTTTTAGCATGTAATCCAAGTGACTATGTGTGCGAGTTGTCCACTATTTATAATGTGACATGACATTCCTTGTTATGAATTCACTGAGACTTTTATATTCAACACTCCAGTGTTGGACACTCACTCTACAAATGAAACTGACACATTGTTATATGTATGTGTATGTATACACAGACTAGTTTATGTATAATTTATATCTTGACTCAGTCAAGAATTTTAGAGGTATTCATGAATAAAATTATTGCTCCTTGTCATAGGCTACATTTGTTTCTAGAATACAGTCCATGAGTCCATCCATAGCGCATGAAGTTTTCTATATTTGCATATCCTTTCCTACCGTTTGCATTTTCCTGTATTCACCAAAGTTTAGTTTATTTTATTTGAATAACTGACAATCCTTTGTACTTTGTACTTTGGGATGACTGAAGATGGTATTTGAAAATCCAGTTAGAAAGTTTCTACGCACCCTTCATCTAGCTTCAACTGTTCTTAACATGACCATGATGCTTTTTTTTTAATCAACACTGGCGTGATACTATTAACCAAGGTTTTAATACATCATTGTGTTTATTGTTATATGACTGTGCTCTCCTATGTATGACAGTTTCTTAGTCTTTCATCTTTGTCCCTTACCATAGGACTATGATGACTCTAGGTAAATTTACTGTAGAACGCCCTTAGTCAGCTTTGTTTGCTGTTTTCTTCTGATTAGACTGGGTTTCAGGTTTGAGGGTAATAAAATACATGTGATCTCTTTTGTCCTCATCTCATAGTAAGGCATACTTGATATAACATGACTCTACTTTTCATCGAGATTCAGTCAAGTAGGGTCCATTGTTGCCTTAACTGTCATTTTTCTCCTATTGGTGGGTTGATGTGTAACTTCATATACCAGGGAATATTTTGTGTTCAGTAATCTAAATTGCTACTCACATCTTTGCCCATTTTCTTTTAATGACCCTGTATTTTTCTTCTCAACAAAAACAGTCTGCTGTTTTCTAGGAATAAATTCTCTGTCAGTTTTTGGTACTGAAAATGTATTCTATCTCACCCAGTTATTCTGGAATTCTTCCCCAGAAATTTTAATTCGTTATCTATTAAGATATCTTTATTTTATTTTATTTATGTTGTGCTAAGTAACAATAAAGTTTTATTGATTGATTGATTGATTGATAATTGATTTAGCAGTGATCTTCTTTCTTGAACACAGGTTTGATGCATTTATGGTACTGACTTTAGATTTGCAATTTTAGGAATATTCCCTGATGTTAGATTATAAAGATAGTCTCAATTGTTTCAGATCAAATATAAACTGCTGGATGTGGTGGCATATACTTTTGATCTCAGATCCTGGGAAGTAGAGGCAGACAGGATCTCTGAATTCAATACTAGCTTGGTCTACATAGGGATTCAGATAAGCTAGGGTAACTGGAGGTGTGTAATCCAGTTGCAGCCCATCTCGTATGTTGTGCTAAGTAACAATAAAGTTTTATTGATTGATTGATTGATTGATAAT
>LOJH01043362.1:0-14007 GCA_001685095.1 Ellobius talpinus
GCCCCTCCTCTTCTACCCCTCCTCCCTACCCCTCCTCTCATTACTCCTTCTCTTCTACCCCTCCTCTCATTACTCCTCTTCTACCCCTCCTCCATACCCCTCCTCTCATTACTCCTTCTCTTCTACCTCTCCTCCCCTACTCCTTCTCTCCTACCCCCTCCTCCACTTTGCCTTTATTTTTCCTCCTGTGACCTGCTTTACACTGATGGAGTTATTTGGTTTGTTTGCTTTGCAGGGGTAGATATTGTTTGGGGGTTTGGTTGTTACTGGAGTTTGAGTTGGGCTGTACTTTGAAGTTTGGTTTTGGTTGTGAGACACAATCTCTCCATGTAGCCCTGGCTAGCTTGGAACTTAGAGTCCCAACCATTTCTGTTTCCCAAGTGCTAGGATTAAAGATGTGAGTCCAGCCACATGGAGTGATTTTGATCGAAGCTGTCTAACCTGATATTTGGTGAGTGGGAGGTAATGAAAACTCTATTCCCTCAATACCTCAAACAGAATTTTTATTTTCTCTAACTTGCAAAAAGGGATGGCTTTCTTCTTTTCTACTTCCCCCTGCATATTAACAGTGGTGGAGCATGGGAGATGCCCACCATGTCTGCCTGCCCAGCTGCCTGTTCTTGATTATTGAGCCCCATCCCCACCTCATTTCTGGAAAGTGGAGTGGACTAAAGAGTCCCCATTACACAGGACACTGAGGCCTCTTTGCCCAGATGCTCTAACCAGGCCCTCTCGGGTTCTCTTTGGAAAGACTTGAAGCAGGTGCATTGCAATCCTGTATCTGGTTAAGTGAACCGATCCCTCTGACCCACAGCTCTGCAGCAAGTGTGACTGGGAGAATCTTGTTTGGGAAAGTGAGGACGCTGCACTTGAGGCAGAGAGCTCCACATTCCTAGTTAAAGGTTACCTGGCCTCTAAGGAGGCGGAGCTCTCTCAGGCCTCTTCCATGCAGTCTGTAGAGCCTGCTAAACCTGTTTGCACATTTCAGGCTGTGCTCAGGCAGCACTCTGGTAGTGTTCTGAGGACAGTCCTCCTGTTCAGGGTCCACCCCAGTCACACCCTCCCTGGCCTTGCTCCAAGTGCCTGCTTTTCCAACTATCACAGGTCCCTCCCTCAGCTCCTGGAAAAGGGGTGTGACTGTCTTCTGTCTCCCTTGCTGCCACCTAGGACTGCTCACCAAGACAGCCAGAGCAGACTTCAAAGCAGCGCTTCTCCACCCTGGCTCTACTCTGGAACTACACCTTGATCCTTAAAATGTTTCCAAGATGACCCCAAAAGTTGCTATCCCGTGAGAAGAGCTTTGGTATGGGACCTTATAGACGCTCTCCGTCTTCTAAATTGGGGCTTCAATTCCATTCCTAGCATGTTATTAAAGTTTTCAGGTTACTGCTTTTGTAGAGCTAAGAACTGAAAATACCTTCAATCAGCATACATATCTGCAGCTACAATGGTAGCCCAGTGAGAACCGCTTTCTATGGCTAGATGGAACACAGCATGCCCACAGTGGTGCCTCTGAACCTTGTTCTTATAAACACATGACATATGAACCCTTCCTTGAACTGACAGCTGTCTTCTAACTTCCCTCCTCACCTTTCCCTCCCCTTTCCCACCAATCCCCTGCCTCAGACAACAGGACCAATGGCATCTAGAGGAACTTCCTTTAGGATCTCTTGCTTCAAAGTTAGGAGTCAGTTAATTTTTTTCTCATCTGTACTTTCCCTTCTCAGTTTGCTCTCCCCTGTGTAAGGCCAGTTTCTAGTGTTTTATCCACTGGCTGTGCTAACCAGGGTACCCAAAGAGAGCACAAACTGTTGCTCCGGGTGAAAGAAGAACGATTCCCCAGGCCTCTATTCCATTATGTAAAAAAGCTTTGGCTTGGCAGATTCCCTGAATTCCGCCTAGCTGAGAACTTGCCTTGGTTCTATAATCAACTGATTCGGTAACAATTAAAACAAACAAAAAAATGAGTTAAAACTTTGGTTCTTAACCAATGATTCCCCAAACAAAAGAAAGCATCTTTAGAAGACAAAAGGGCTGCCAATAGACGTGTGGGCAGAACACAGTCACTGTGATGGTAAACTCTCAGCAGTTGTGGCTAGATGCAGTGGCCCCATCAACAATCACTCATAAAAGACGGACGGACTCCCTGATGAACTATAGGCTTCTGATAGATTCTTGAAGGGAAGAAATCATTTTCAGTTGTGACTAAGCCCCTGTGGTGAACACAGATGACCCTGTGAAACTCAGTGGGTCACAAGACAAAGACATTAGTATGGGAAAGGGATATATGCAGAAGGAGCCAGAAAAGTTGACAGGAGTGGGTGGGAAATGAGAGACCATGATGTATATGTTCATAGAACTGGGAAAGAAAAAGGATAAAATAAAGTCATCTTGTTGAAACCTAAAGATGTTTGCCTTGTAAAGGTTACAAATGGCAATTTTGGCAGCTAAGAACTTTCTGGAAAACACACGAGTGTGTGGAGTGTGTGTGGTATTTATATTCATTGGAGTATTTCTCTGTTCATCTATATGTGGTACCCAGAAAACTGAGAACTACTACTTTTGCATTTTAGTTTCATTTCTATTGATGTTATTAAAAAACTTAGCATAAAGCAGCTGGGGGGCAGGGTTTATTTGGCTCATAATTCCAGGTTCCAGCTCAATGTTTGAGGTAGTCAAGGCAGCAGGGACTTCTGGCTGCTGGGCATATCACAACCATAGCAAGTGCAGAAAGAAAAGAAGATACACAAGCTGCTCATGTGCATGCTCAGCTCTAGTGCGCATGCTCAGCTCCAGTTTCCGCTCCTATGCAGCTCCGGACCCCTTCCCTGGGGGTGGTGCTGTCTTTGGTGTGTTGGGTTCTCCCACATCAATTAATTAAGACATTTCCCCACAGACAGGCCCAATACTGGCAATCCCCAGTGGAACTCTCTTCCCAGGTAAATTCTAAGTTGTGTCAAGTTGTTTTAAAGCTAACAGGTACATTTGGAAATCAGAAAGCACCTACAAGTGATATTTACATAATTTCTAAATATTCAGGCTAACAGGTTAGCCTAAAGGTTTTGCTTCCACTCATTATCACGCTGTTGATAACCAAGACCAAATATTTATGACATCTCCATGAGCCCCGCTGAACAAACTAATTGGTACACACAACTGAAGTGTGATGCAATTTCACCTCATTTGTCTTTTGTGTTCCCAGTTCACTTACTATTGACTCTAACCGCCCTTTAACAACTCATTGATACATTATATAGCTTTCAAATTTATGGAGAAATAAAATTCAGGTTCGACTGTAGGTCAAAATTCCTTGTGTTTACTTGGTCTATTTGCCTCTCAATCGTCTATGGAAACTTGTCAGATTTTAGTGTGGAAATAATTTTCTTGGAGGTGATATTTGTTGAGTGACTGGTGGAATAAAAACACCAATTACATAAGTGTGAAAAAGATCCAGGTGTTTAGGTTGGATGCAGGTTCAACGTCAGCCAACGACAGAAGGGTGCGGATGTTGGAGTCTATTAATAAAAGCACAGTGTCTCAAACTCAGAAATTAATCACAGGACCAATCCCCGTGCTACTCAGAATGTGTGTGGAGCATAGTGTAACTTGGGACACATTTTTAAAGAGACCACGGTGAGCTGAAGTTTGTGAAATGGAACAGCTCAGGAGGGGAAGAGAAAAATCTGTGCCGAGAAGCCGAAGGCACCCAGGACCAGATGTGTAGTGATATGACAGCTGCACTCCAATACTGCAGACTCTGTGATACAGAGAAGGAAGTGGATCTGCTCTCTGGCTCCTGAGTAAAGGGCTAAGATGAATGGTCTGAAGTTCAGAGGGAGGCAAATTTTGGATCAACTTAAGAAAGAATGTTCTAAACAGCTGAGCAGTCCTAACATGGAATGCTCTGTTCAGAGCTGTGACTACGTCACGCTGGAAGTGTTTAAGCAAAGTTGAGATGGGTCCTTAGTAACCCCTTTCCACAGAGAAGAATGTGTTCTCAGGAATTTAATACTGGTACCTGGGCTGCAGCAAGGTTCAGGGTTTTGAAGCAGCCACTTTTCCTAACCTTTGCTGGTCTACAGCTTGACTTTCTTGGCAATCCTGTTAAATAAGACCCCACCTACTGTATTTGTGTGTTCCCGTATTTAAAAGGAACACACAAATGCTAAGAGCTTTAGTTAGAGTAAGATGGAAGTGAGTTTGCCAGGTTCCTTAGAATACCATGTTTGACTTCACCATCAACTGACACTTTAAAAATATGCTGTTTTACCAGCTGCCTTCCATGTTTTCATTGAGTCATTTATTTACATTACTAATAGTACATAAATTTATATACACTTATGGAGTGCCAGGAGATGTTTGGAAACCTCTAGACTCTGTGTAATATTCAAATCAAGGCAATATGTCTATCTCCTCAAACACCATTTCCTTAAAGTTGGTCGAGTTATTTTACTTAACAGTCCAGACACTTGATTTTCTGTTACAAAACAGGATGGAGCAAGTTATGTTACCATGCCCATCCTTAGTCCCCTAGGTCCTGTCAGTCAAGAATGCTGTCAATGATGAGGGAGACTCCTGCCTCCAGGGGTTGGGAGAAACCTTCGGGGAGGTAAGCGGCACCCAGTGACGAGAGGGAATTCAGAGAGCTCGCCACATGACTTGCCTTCATTCCCCAGAGATGTACCCAATGAACTTTGGATGATGCAGGACAGGTGAGCTCTGTCAGGACAGGTCAGGCTGGAAATGGTGGGTGAGGGAGCAAATGGCCCAGTGGTCTTCCCTGTGGGTACTGAGTACTTGTGGCTGCTAAACCATGCCATGCCACTTGAGGAAAGGCTGCAGGTGACTCTAAGAAAGAGGTGTCACCCTCTACCACCAAGACAGTTTAATTCTTACTGTCAGTCAAATGTTAGATTCTTCTCACCTTTCATTAAGTGTGCACTGTTTTATATCCTTTTAGCCACAGGATTTCCAAGAAAAGCCATGTGGTAATGTTTCATTAATGTATTCTAGATTGCCCAACTGTTCCTGGACTGGATTATTTTGTCTTAATTTCAGGAAATCATTTTTGCTAACTTCTCACCTTGTGTTTTGGGAGTCATAGGCCGTTCTGAGCAGGATGGGTGCTGTCAGACAGTAGAATTCAGATGATCACGTGAGCTTGTCACTAGAGCAATAATGCCAGTTCCTTGTGAAAGGGAAGGAGTAGACCTTTAGAACTCTGGGTGCTGCTTGTCTCAGAGAGACCAGGGGTCTGATTGTAAGTGCAATTTAATAGCACAGAGTAAAGACCCACGAAGCTGGCGTTTTCTTACTCACACATTGACTCACTTAGCATACTTTGTTGTCTGTCACAAATCAATCTCAGTTATCCTAAAGAAGGTAAACCCACTTGGCTCTTGACCATCCTATTTTCACCAGAAATGTTTGTATTAGAAAGCAAGATAGCCGTTAAGTGAATTACTTAGAAACAATTATATTGATTTTATTTCTTTCATTCTTCCCTACGTTATGTAACCTTTCCTAAGTTGTGGAAACTTATATATCTCTTATGGATGTGAATTCTGTTTTTTATATGAAGTATGTGTTGCAATCTAGCCTTTGGGACCCAGTTCTGGGGAGCTGGCAAACTAGCCCACCCACGATAAATGAAATTGTCCAAGTAGATAATTCTCCTCTTACTGTTTTCAGCTGCTTCCAATTACTTCCAATGTACAGAGCCCAGTTGTTTCTTTATCGGTACAGTTTTTCTTCTATCACTGTAAAATGTGAGCTACAGAAAGTTGACACCATTTTAATCTAGCCTTATCCTTTTCTTGCTTCTTGTAAAGCCTGTATCTTTTTACTTGGATTAAATGAACATTATTTCAGAGGATTTGCTGTGTGTGAAGCAAGCTTTCCCCTTTCAAGAATGGAGGTCTCAGAGGATGCTTTATGTCTCAATGACCATATTTTATGTCTAAGTGACTACCTGCAAGATGGCTCAGCAGGTAAAAGCACTGATCACAAAGGCTAACCACCTGAGTCGGTCCCAGGAACTCATCCATGGCAGAAGGAAACAACTGGCTCCTACAAATTGTCCTCTGACCTCTGCATGCATGATGTGGCACACGTGCTCCTCCCAATAAAGTTTAACAAGAAAGTATAAATGCAAATAACAATGTAAAGATCAACATATCTCTGGAATTTCACTCTCTATATACGGGTTCTTGCAAGTGAGACAAATGTAATTTAGCCAAAGGACGGGAGAAGTCAAATCAGCTATCACTTAATGCTCTTAACCTACCAGACTGAATATAACTCAACTAACATCGTGTATACAGTACTCAAGAAAGGAACATGCTTAAGAATCTGAAGTGCCAGTAACTAAGTGGGTAGAACTATCAGGCAGAGGATTAAAGTTCCAAGTGGTCCGTGTGTACTGTGCTAAATTACGGCAGCTGAAGAAGAACTTCTGCTTGACCCAGACCTTGGAAAGCTGGTGTTAGCCTCCAGTGGATTTGTGACCCTGGAGGAGGAACTAAAATGTTCCCCAGAGCCTTGAGGTCCTCGATCCTGCGAGACAAGAGAAAGGGAAGAGTTTAGAATAAGATTTTGAAGCCTACAAAGTCCTCCAGACACATCAGGGTTTGGGGATCATCATGTTTGTATTTGGATGGACTGATATCAGAATAATATTTAGACATAAAAGGGCAGAACAGCCGAGAAGCAGAGGCCCCCACTTCCATACTCTCATCTTTTAACCCTTTAATTAAGATGGGAGCCTTTGAAATACTTTGAAGAATAATTAACTGCTGCTCATTCGCTTGCATAATAGCTTTTTTTCTCTTTCATTGTCTGTCATTTGCATGGAGAAGCGTGCCCTGCCTCTTCAAATGCAGTTCCGTGTGTTCGCTCCCATTGTATTTGAATCACAGGTACCATATTTGATAAGCAGGCAGAGACCCACACATTACTGTACTTTCCCATTACTATTTTGCACGGACGGGGCTTGATCTGGATTCCCACGTGCCCCCTTTCTTGCCCCGGCTCTTTGAAATTATCAGCAACTGACGGATGGAGTTCCTGAAAGGCTGCTTCAGATGGCAAGCTGTGCTTTCAACTCAGAACTGGGCTCTCGGTAGAGTTTGTGGTGCCCTTGCTACCCATACTAGATGAACTCAGCCCATTCTAAATGCTTGTCTCATGCCAGGCCTCGGGCCTCAGGCCCTATTTCCCCATTTTAGTGCGTGAAATTCACTTTGAGACAAAAGCATCGTGGCCCCCTTACACAGGGAGAAAGCCTTGGAGGATCAGAAATAAGAAGTAATTATCCGAACCAACTCAATAACTGCCAGTTGAAGCCCAGGGTTGGAAGTTTCCGAAGGCTTTTTGCTCTACAACACCACATGGCATTTCCATTCTCTCCATTTGAGATAAAATCAAGGTAACAGATGGGGGTCATGTTACAAAAAATAAAAGAAATGAAGCAATCTATGCCCGGAAGCAAGAATGGCTGACCCTCATTACCGTGGCTCACTTACCCCTTGTAATTTCCATATTTTTCTGCCTTTGGTCCATTTTCTCTCCCCTGAATTTCCTGTTTGACTCCTCTTCCCTGGGAAAGTCATTTGGTTCTAGGCTTTTATTTCACTCTGGTCCATCATTTAGGTCGAACAACATGTGCTGAGGTGATTGAAATGATAGAGAATTTTCCGGACAGTGGTAGAATTGTGGGAGAATGAGATGAAAAGGCCAGGTGCGGGGAAGACATATAATGAGCCAAAATGAGATTTATAAGTCAGTACTAAATCTGCACTTAAGAGAACAGCAGAACAGCCTTGTTCCCATGAGAGCTCCCTAAAGTGTTTTACCATAAACATAACACAAAAGTCACAGCCTGCTGAGATACAGCCACCATGAAATCAGCCCAAGAGAAAAAGACTTCTGTCAGTACTGGACCCGTTTAGTGAGAGGAGGGAGCAATTTACCCAGAGGAGTTAATCCTGGAGACAAGAAGGTGGCAGACACTGTACCTCAAGAGAGGAAGAGCACCCTGGATTCTAAATTCCACGCACCTTTCCCTTAAAGTGAAAACAAAGCTAGCAGCACATCAAGTCTTGATAGTACACGTGTTTCTCTTGGCTTTTCACCTCTGCAAGCAGTTCTTGAGTAGGAAAATTCTGGCAGGGAGAAATTGTATCAAATCTTGTCACTTATTAGCCAAACAGATGCCTTTTTAGTCTATCCAGAAAGAATAATGTGTCTCCCATGGATGAATGTTTAATGACTCTTGGGTCATGTTAGTCAAATAGATGGAATTTTGATTCATGATGTTTGTGTCACATTCTTTCCCACCAGGGTACCAATTATGCAAGCTTTGCTGTCTTGTCCATCCATGGAAGCTAATTTAACAGGGTACCTATTTTAATCTCACTGATCTAGACCTGCATGGTTTTATCAGGGCATCCTGCTTTTTTTTGTTATGGTGGACACACAGCCGGAGAAGGCTCCCTGCCTTTTCAGAATTCATTTTCCCCACCTAGGAAGCACACAAGGAAACACACATAGACGTGGGTCAACTTGGGTCTAAAATGCCTTCTGCAGCATGAATACAATCGCTTTCTTACCGTGCCCCGTGACCTCATACTCAGTGCCCACCCTTTGTGTAAATAATTAGTGACCTGCACACTTAGCTTCCACTCTTGGAAAACTACCTTGGAGTTTTATGAAGAACTGGCGAGGCCATTATCAAGCAAGACAAAGGCTGCTTAACAGCTCAGATTTTTTTTCCTCCTGATGATCTCAGACTTCTGACTTAGAGAAATCCCAACATCAGAGTATAAAACAAAAACATCAGGGGATAAAGGAGACAGAAAATAGATGAAAATTTAATCATTTTTTATCATGCTTGTAGCAGCCAGTCATCCACAAACCATAGCCCAGGAGATGAGCATGCTCCATCATTGCTCGGCAAGGCAAGCAATCTCTGGCAACCTCATGGGATAGGTTCACCTTGTGAGCCATGCAGCAGCCATATCTAATGAAGCATAAGGCACAGAGTAAAAATACTTATCTCAAAAACATTCCCCCAAACTTCCAGGTGTCAGCCTGAGTAGGTGGGAAAGTGACTTTTTTCTTTTTTTTTCTTTCTTTCTTTCTTTTTTTTCTTTTCCTGATGGAGCATCCCTGATAAGTGGAAGGGTCCCCGTACTTTCTGGAAGATGCAACTGGAATTTCTTAGTCTTCCTGGAGAATCTTGGTGCATTCTGGGTTTTAATGTATAAACACTTAGAAAGTAAATTGCTGTCAAGGAAGAAAGAAGTAGCCTACAAGTAAGTTTGTAGTGGCTCATGAGTCATGTGGAAATTCCCTGGGTCGGTGAGCTGCACCGGGTGATACTAAATAGTTAATGACTTTCCAAAGCCTCTAATTTATCCAACCAGAAGAAATAGTCACTCACTCCATATCTGAGTGGATGCTAGCACATTTGAATCTTTTACAACACTGCTTATGTTTTATATTAAACCCTTGCTATGAAGAGTGAGCTCACAAAACAAAAGTTGCGAAGTCATTAAGAAACTGACTGTTCCCTGTGTTTGAAGCGTTAAGGGTCGGGGTTCCAAAAAGAAGGAGACAGTAACTTGAGTTTGGCAGAGTAAACAACATGGTGAACAGAAAACCTCTGGCAGGGAACAAGGGGCATCAAGCATGCCGTGCTGGAGTGTGTTGGGAGGATGAGGGAGACAGACTGCCCTTCCTTATGGAAGAGTGGGTGTTTGCCTTCCATTCTGCTATGCATGGCCAAGCAGAAAACACTGGGAGAGCCCAGTAAGTAAGTGACAGCCTCAAACCAGTGAAGCTGAGTCACCCAGCCTTCGTCATGACAGAACTATTTTCTGTTGCACATTCCTTCTGCTCATGCTTCTCCTTACAGCTTCAGGAGGGCACTGCGACACCTGGCTCAATGTCTTAGGAAAAAGACAAAGTCCAAAGGGCTGTAGATTGTTTTGCTGTAACTTCTCCCTGCTAGCAGCGACTGCATGGCAAAAGTCCAGTGTTGAAGGATATCTGAGCAAGTGGGTCAAAGCGTCTCCGTGGACATAGCGAGAGCTGCCATATCGGGTCCATCTCTAATCTTTCTTACTGTCTTTGTTTTGCTCATAAGGACTCTATTCTTCAGCCAGTCATACTGTGCCCATCAGGTAACACTTGTGAATAACCGCAGCTTAGTTTAAGTTCTGTGTTTAAAGGAACTGTAGGCCTGACACTGATGAATCACTACTGTGTCCACAGGGTTGAGGCATTAGATATCAGATTGGTCCCTCGCTGTGTCTTCTATGATTTTCAGACTTACTAAATAAAAATAAATGTATTTTTGGGAATATGCTCTGGCCACTTGTGACAGGCAAAGGAGAGAACAAGTGTACTTGAGCTATTGAATGCTTCCTGGACAAGGAAGGTCCATCTCCCTGCGCCTCACAAATCTCGTTTCCAAGTCAATGAGACGTAAAACCAGGACTGCCACAAACTAACTGGTTTATAGCTCACAGCAATAGATCGCCTCTCCTGTGCCCGGGGCCATAAACACATTTCATTTAACTTGTCCAGTGTCATAAAAAGCATTTAACTATCAGTTTGGTTTGCTGGGTCAAAAGGGGACAGTTGAAAAGCTGTGGTCCTACACTGCTGTTAGGAGAACGCTAAATCCTTTCTACCCTGGGTTGCAGTGAGGCACATGTTGGTTCCTTTTGCTGTATGAGATGCTGGGGATTCGCGTATAAGAGAGTTGCCCTAACACCAACTTTAATCCGTGTAATCGTCGATCTGTTCGGGATGCCCCTGAAGTCTGTGGTACAGATCCTTCTCTGTAGGAAACTCTAACGAGAACTAACTACATGTGCAGTGCTGACGCTGTAAACAGTGCAGCAAAAAAACAACCATGCTCTCGTGCTCAAGGGTGTTCCTAAGCCACACAGAGGTGAAAGCCCGGAGCTCCATATTGTGGTCATCGCTTCAGGAGACAGGACAGGCTGGAGTCCTAGTCACCACACAGTCTTGTGAGAGTGGCTCAGTGCCTTCCCTTAGTAGCTGACCGGGGACCTGGGCTGGCTCTGAGTCCCCAGTTTCCTCAAGTGTCTTTCACCGCATTTCTCTCAAATGTCTCAGCACCTAGAACAAATGAGCTATGTCAACACAAGGACAATCTAGATCTCAAAATTAAATGATGGAAATCAGAGAAAGGTGATTGGCATTGCAAGATACAGCTATTGTTTCCCGAGATCCTTTTACAGCTGACTGTGGGGATAGAACCCACGGAGACATTTCTTCCAAGTATTTGCTCGCTGTAGCATTTTCTCCATCTGGAGCAAGTACACTTGGGCAAGTAGATTCATTGACAGGGAAGTAAAATGACCACCTCCTGTCTCTGAGAAGTCCATGGTTGATAAATCAAAACCCAAGGTGAGAGCCACTCATTCTGTCTTTCTCGTTTTTAAAACTTTAAAAACTTTCAAAATTTTGAATTGTGGTCAAACATACATTAACAAAATGTGTGCTGCCTTCAGCCCATTGTGGTGGCACATTTGGAATCCTAACACTAGAGAGGCTGAGGCAGGAGGATCCTGCATTTGAAGTTAGCCTGTGCTATGTAGTTCCAAGCTAGCCAGTCTGTACACTGTAGTGAGACTCTGCGTCAAAATATCAAGCAAGCAAACAAAATGTTTGTCACAATTATTTTTAAGCACATAGGACATTAAACTATTGATATTCACAGTTATGTAAAACAATACATTTCGTTTTTTCTAAGGGAAATTACTATCTAAAAATATTTCAGTGATAAATAAGAACATATGCATTCAAAGTGATGCCTTACTATATACAGTGTGTACCAATTATGACATTTAAATCTGTGTACACATCATCCCCCATAGTTACTGTTGTGGGAGCTGTGATGTTAGCACAAATACATTCTCTTAATGGCCCCTCAGTGTAGAAGGCGATGGTCATTTTAGTGTTTGCCTTTCTGTTTAAAATACCAGTAATCTACACCACATAAAAATTATAAATAAACACTTAAAAATATATTTCTCATCTCCTTTATTCTTCAGATTATTTTTTTCCTGAAAGCTAAGCATACAAGAATAAGATTGAAAAATGTCGACAGCAGACTTGCTGACTTTTGCTCAAGCCTTATTTCCTGCTGCCTTAGGTTTGCTTGTGCATGATGTTCTCCTTGGATGGTTATTGCAGATAGAAGCAGCTCCAGATTAGCAATGGTTTCCTGCAGGCACAACACACTGAGACCCAGAGCAAGGCCAAAGCAGAGGCTGCCTGTGTCTAAGGCACAGAGATGGCTAGCCAGCTGCAGACTTCATGTCCTGTTATCATCAGAGAACAAGCTAGGATGAAGCTCCACAGACACAGTGCACATGAGACTTTGTCCACTCCAGCATCAGCTGCGAACTGCAGTGTCAAGAACGGAGGGAAGGAGCACAGAGCGGAAGACATTTTGTTTGGCGTGAAGAGCTCTTCGTTACATTGCTGTCTCTTTAATAAGGGGCTTTATCTGTTTAAGAGCGTGGGCTCTTGTGGCTGCCATTTCTTCAGCAACACTAAGGGACACAAATCTTTCGAAGTAGTTTGACCCTTTCATTCCCTGTTGAGTTGATGGGTGGTAGATTTTATTTTCATTTTGTTTTTTAAAATGAGATTCTTATTTTAGGAAGTGAAAAATCATCTAGCAAGGGTACAGCAGTTAATTTCTTTCTAAGCTTCATTCTATGCGTGAAAGAAATGCTCTTACTGTATCCCCTGTGCCATCATCGTCTTCGGGAGTTTAAGTGGGTTGTTCACAGAGAGGGAGAATCTGCGCGCTGACCCAGGAGGTTTACCTGAGTTGGTTCTTAAAGTTGGCAGAATTAGAGTCCTTTCAGGGACCCACCAGCAATTTCCTGTATGTCACCTCTGAAGTCAAAAAGTTTGAAAGACATTGCTTGTGTTTTCCCCTCTTCCAATCATATTGCTTAATTTTTAGGTGGCCTGCTTCCAGGGAAGTTTTCATAAATACACCATGAGGCAAACCAAAAACTCTCCTAAGAGTGTCCTTAGCTGTGACAGAGCAATGCGGTTTGTGTCCTTAGCTGTGACAGAGCAATACGGTTTGTGTCCTTAGCTGTGACGGAGCAATACAGTTTGTGTCCTTAGCTGTGACAGAGCAATGCGGTTTGTGACCTTAGCTGTGGCAGATGACAGCAATGTGGTTTGAGTTGCCTTTCAAGCAGTACACTTGAGAAGCTCATGAACACTCACACATTTAGAAACACAGGTTGCTTTGGTTTTAAAAGAAGAACACTGCCACATGCCTTATTCTGTTTTCCTCTGAACATTGTGACAATTCTTGGTGCATGGCTCTGGAGGACCGAAAGCTCCAGTCTCCCCTACCTTCTCAGTGAACAATACGATCCTTTATTTCTGCTTAGACACACATTGGTTTTGATAAAAAGAGCCTTGTTCTTTTTCAGTCCCCCTGATATCAGTTTGCTTTTTGGCTATTCAGAGCTATTCTCCTGCCTCATAAAACCCCCAAAGCTTAGAATACAGCAAAGTTATTCATTTTTAAAGGTGACTTGATTGGAGTAGAAAGGGAACCAAAGCGTTAGAGTGCTGATCTAATTTCCCTCCAAGATTTGGAATGGAAGGACAGATGGAAAGAATACAAACATAAAAGTAAGAGTAGGTTGTGAAAGCGCATGGGACGTTGGAATAGAAGGAGGCATGCACTTCAGTTCCCTGGCTCCCTTTGGCAGAGAAGAGCACTCAGACAGTCTCACGGGACTTTGCAAATGTTTTCTAGCACTATTGTTAGTGGCATGGTTCACAACCCATGTTGATTTCAGAAACCAATCTGCAAACATAGAAAAAAGGAAGTCAGACACAGGAGAACTTGGATTCCCCATTGCTCCGCTACAGCTCTCCCTGTAGTGATAGGGGAGCGGGCCTGCTTTTCGTCCCGCCCGGCTCCCACAC
>LOJH01043364.1:1080-11453 GCA_001685095.1 Ellobius talpinus
GGGGGGGTACAGGGAGGTAGTAGGGGACATGCGGACAGTTAGGTGACAACGAATTAGCCTGGGGTACACGTTGCAGGCGGGAGACACCCAGAAGGTGAAACACAAAGGCGGGGATGGGGGGAGCATCGAGGTATCCACGGGTGGACACACTTTCTATGTTGGGGGACCTGAAACAGCAGACGGGGACGCCAAGGTAGTTGGAAGATACGGATGCAGCGAGGGGGGAACACCGAGTAAGTGGGGGAGCATTGAGGCCGTTTGGGGGTCACAGAGGCAGTTTCGGGGATACCGAAGTAACTGGGGGACACCAAGTCAGGGGAAGACACCCAGGAGTGGGGGATGACCAAGGCATGGCAGCCAGTGTCCTCAGGACACCCTGTGTCACTTGTCACTCACCAAGCTCTGCACTAGTCCCCAGCCACCCGCAGTCAGTGACCCGCCCATCTGGAGGGAGGGGTGAGGGTGACAGGGCCTGGGGAGGCGCTTGTCCGGAGGAGGGAGAGGTGAGCAGACTTCCTTAAGGAGTGATAGGAGACCTGCTGGGCGCTGACCCAGCCAGCCCATTGAACAAACAGCCAGTGTTGCAATCCCAACTGCGCTGTGGGTGTTTGATCTGCACTTTGGCTCCGCTCCTCCTTCCATATGATGTGACAGGGCCGACGCGCCTCTCTGCTCAGGAACCACTGCATCCTCAACCCACCCGCGGTCAGGGCCCCTTCCAACAGCTTCTTCAGGGACGATGCTGAGCACCACTCAATTGCCCTCCACTCCTCTCCCCTGCCCTTCCATTCCCTGCCCTCCCCATCCCCCCTCTTGTTTCCTGCCCTCCCCTTCCCTGGCTTTCCCCACCCCAAGTCCCATGGTCCTGGTCTCAAACTTCTGGTCTCATGGCCACAGTCACCCCCATCCCCGCCTGAGAGATGGGTGTCTGCGCTGTATGTGCAGCATTGTCCTAGGAGTCCAGTCTGCTCCTGCCCCTGGGGCTCCACCTGCGCCCCCTGCCTCCCCGCAGGTTTAGAACATCCATAACACGCCATGGGTGTCCCTGAAGGGCTACCCCCAGGTGCTCTTTGAACCTCCAGAACACTTTACAGGTGTTCCTGAGGGCCTTACCACCCCCATGTGGTCTTAGAACCCCCAGAACATTTCATGGGTGTCCCTGAGGGGCTCCCCCTAGGTGCTTGCTCTTAGAACATTCAGAACCGGTCAGGGTGTCCCCGAGGGTCTCCTCCTAGGTGCTCTAAAAACATGTGTTCTGTGGTCCTGTAGGTTTGTACCTCATCCTGCTGCCCTTGGGTGACCTCACCCTGACTGCAGAAGGGGACCGAGGTTCCTGCTTGCCAAGTCCTAGGGGAGGGGAGAGGAAGGGAGGGGAGGAGAGGAGGTTGCTTGGTCCCCACAGCCCAAGGACTTCAGGGGGCCACAGGAGCACAGGGTGGGACCAAGGGTCTGCCCATGGTAAACTTGAAATGCGGGGGAGGGGGGCTGAAACCGCCCCACATGACTGTGAAGCAACAGTTTTGCCCATAGTGTGGAAGGCCTCCACAGCCGGGGTCTCCCCACCACAGTGGAAGGGACAAAACCAACTCCATTTTGTCCTAGGCCCCAAGGTGGATAATAGCAGAGTGGGAAGTTCCCTAGACTGGGGCCAATCAGTTCCCCCACAGATGTGACTCCCCACCGCAGTAAGAGTCTACCCCACAGTCCACAGCACGGACCTCCCACTGCACAAAGTCTCCCCCCAGCAGCGCTTCCCAGCCCCATTTAACAAGATGTACAACACATCACAGGTAGTAAATGCTGACTGAAAAGTAAAAAGACTGAAGATCTGTGCATTACTGGTATCTAAGTCCTCCTGGGTACTGACTGCCTCACTGTGCTGAGTACCCTTCTTAGTACTCTCCTGTGTACTCTGTGTCACCTTGCTGAGTATCCGAGCCGCCCTGAACCGGCAGAACAGGAAGGACCCACCTATGTCTATTCCTGTCTGGTCAGGATTGTGAAACCCCCAGGGACAGAAGGGGTATGTTGAGGTGAGGCCCGTTCACTTCTCGCTTTGTGCACCCTGTCCCTGCACCCCACACCCCTCCTCGCACCCTACATCCCTCCCCGTACCTCTTCCTGCACCCTATACCCCTCTCCACACCACTCCCTACATCCCTCCCTGTGCCCCTCCCCGCACCTTACACACTTCCCTACACCCCACATCCCTCCCTGTACCCTACACCCCTCTCCAAACCATTCCCAACACCCGTCTCTGCACTCCTCCTTGTACCCTACACCCCTCCCTGCACCCCTCCCTACACCTCTCAGATGTGTTTGCTACTGTGTAACTGACAAATTTCTCTCATGTTTTTCTTCCAACTGTGAAATTCTTCTAATTATGCAGCAAAGAAGTGGGAGTTCCAGGTCTAGACACAAGGACCCTACCCTGCAGGGGTCAATCACCAGAAATATGTGCAATACCTGACAGCTGCCCCTTGGGTGAGAGACTCCTCGTGACACTGTCCACCCTCTGGTGGTTGGAAGACCCTCACGACACCCGTGTTCCCTCCCCTCCCCCCGTGACACAGCTGCTGGGCCCCATGGGCTGCATTTCAAGACAGGCTAAGTGGCCCTGTCCTAGGGTTTACTGGAAACCATGAAGTTGCTAATGACTCAATCACTTGGCCCTAGAATCCAGGTCAGGCCTTGACACACCAGCTCGTGGGCGTGACATGTGTGATTTTCGCTGATTTCTCTTTTGTGCTGTAATTAGGACGTGCAGGGCCATAAACATAATTGAGATTGTAGCATGTGGGATTAACAAAGGTTCCTTGAGAGTGAGGTGAGAGCCAGGGAGGGAGCAGAGAGGGAGAGGAGGGGAAAAGGGGTGGGAGGAGGGGAAAAGGGGTGGGAGGAGGGCCTGTTCCCCTAGCTTGACATAGCATGACACACAAGTGAGGGCCACAGACACAGGCGACCCTAGCCCAGAACTCCTGCTCACCATGGGACAGGTCTGAACCAGTGAGTCTGGGTGTGCGCACATGAGAGCCTGGGAAAGTGGGCATGTGTACAAGTGCCTATGTGCATGTATAATGTGTCTGCATATGTGCATGCCTGTGCATGCCTGTATGTGTGCATGGATGAGAGTATCTATGTAAGGGTGTATGTCTGCTTGCACAAGTCCATGTGTGCCCATGTATGTATGTGCTTGTAAGCCTGTAGCCTTGTCTGTGTGTATGTGAGCATGTGCGTGTAATGTGTGAGCATGCAGGAGGTCCAGATGAGGCTCCAGGCTGCTGCTCATTTGACGCTCCCGCCCATCCCCTACAGAACTACGTGAAGACATGTGGGTCTCCTGCCCACCTGTGACATGTTTCCATAGGCCATGGCGGCCCCACCTCGGTCTGGGTGAGTGCACCAGTGTTCAGGTCATGCAAGGGCTTTGCATGTGACAGAGTCCGCGTGCATCACCACGCATTACAGAGTCGGCAGCCAGGACCCGCGGCCACCCGTGACCCCACTTCCCCACCCACATGAACATGCACACAAACACACATGTCAGTTTACATTACAACAGCATTTAAGGTTATGAAGGGGAGGAGGTGTCGATTCCGGAAGGTTACACTGAGGTTGCAGTGGACCCGGTGAGCGAGTCACCTGTCCTGCGTTGGAGCAACAGGCGCCTTCCGAACCCTTCTGGGAGGCACAGTTGCACGTGCCTGTGACCTCAGCCCACGAAGGGAAAGCAGGGGCGGCCGCAAATGCCCAGGCCCGAGACCTGCAAGGGAAGGGGAGGGTAGGTACTGAGCAGAAGTCGGAGGTCAGGTCGGAGGACACTTGGGTAGGGAGACCCACCCGCTGCAGCTATGGGGGCATCTATGATACAAGACCCTCCCCCTCCGTGACAGGCTCTCTCTCTGCCCTCCCACGGGGCTCCCTTCCCATCGGGTTGTGCATCCACGGGGCTCCCCTCCCACGGAGCTTCCCCACATACGGGTGCTTGCCCCCACGGAGCTAGCCCTCACCTTGAACACGTGTCCCGCCTGGGGCTCCCGCTGCAGCTGCTCAGGGCTCAGCCCATCGGCCGCCGAAGTCACGTACAGTTCCGCGTAGTCGGGGCCCCCGAAGCAGCAGGATGTGACTCTGGACACGGGCAGGTCCAGGGTGCGCAGACAGAAGCCTGTGGGCAGAGGGAGGACCCAGGTCGGCCGCCATGCTCCAGGACAGCCCCTTGTCCCTCTGCCCTCCCACCTCACTCCCACCCCGTCTTCATTGCCCCCATCCACACACAGACAGGTTCACAGTGCAGGCAGACAGGAGCCTGCAAGCAAGCAGAGGGAGGACCCGGGTCACCGGCGATGCTCACACCCTGGCACCCGGACAGCCCCGCCGCTGCCTTCCCCACTTCCCTGCTCTACTTCACTTCCCTCTTCATCGTCCTCTCCCCCATGCCTCTCCCCCCGCCTCAGTCTTCACTGTCCCTCCCCATCTTCAAAGCTCTTCCCATCCATCTTTACCTCGCCCTTGCCCCCTCTCCCCCACCCTCCGTCTTCATTGCCCATAATCCTCTCAAATCCTCAAGACAGGGGTCTCTGGGAGGGTGAGAGTGGAAGATCTCAGGGAAAAGGGATGAAGTCGCAAACCTAGGACATCTCGAGCCCCAGGAGCTCATCAGACAGGAAGGAAGGACCCTACCAGGTCCGTGGGGGCTTGTAACCCTGACGTCCTCACCCTACACTCCCACTCAGGATGGAGGGTAGCACGCGTCCCATCTGAATCTTGCACCATGACCCTGCCACGCCCAGGGTTCACACACAGTGACGCCGCCACGCCAAAGACCCACGCATGTGACCCTACTATGCCCAGAAACACGCACCGCCACCTTGCAAAGCTGGACCACACACCGTGACCTTTCCCAGGACTGTATGGCCCCTGACATCATGCACCTGTTTGCGGGTCCACTTGGATGACCTTGCCGCCATCGATACAGGCCACCCACAGTGTCCCTGCGCTGTCCACGCACAGACCGTCGGGCATGGCCCGACCCCGCGGCAGCTGGTACACAAGTCGGCGGTTCTCTGTGAGACAGGGACACGCATGGCCGCTCAGGGAAAGAGAGGCCTCTCTACAGAACTGCCTGGGGCCATGGGCACAGGGACACAGGGAAACCTGTGTGTCCTCAGGTGACGTAGCCCCTCGCGTCAGCCTGTCCCTGAGTCCCGTGGTCTGTCCTCGAGTCCCGCGATCTGTACCCCAAAACCCCGAGTTCTGTGATCTGTTCCCTGAGTCCCACGGTCTGTCCCCAGGTCTGTCTCCCTGTCTCCCGAGTGAGTCCCGCGTGGGCTCTGCACTCACTGATGGTGCCGGCCTGCATGTCATAGTCATATGCGTGCACCGCGTAGTCCAGGCTGTCCACGTGGTAGAAGGTGCGGTGGTCAGCAGACCAGTCCAGCCCGTTGGGGATGCCAAGCCGGTCGGCCAGGCACAGCACCGAGTGGTTCCCCTGCAGTGAGTACAGCGAGCCCTGGGCGGGTTCCCACACACCGGGTGCAGAGGGCTCGGGCATGGTGCCTGCAGGGGGCAGAGAGCAGAAGGCAGAAACCTTTGAATGCCCCCCCCACACTCTGGGTGACAATGACGTGACAGACAGCAGAGAAGACCTCAGAGATGGAGGCCAGGGTCACCAGCCAAGTACAGCCTGGGCACTGAGATCTGGAAGGTGCAGGAAGCACCCTCCCCGGGCCGGTGGGGGGTCGCGACCCCAACTCTGTGTCCAATGTTTCCTTCTCAGTCCCGGGCACGTGGGCGGGGCCCTTATTGACACTCAGGTGTCCCTCTCAGACTCCAGTCTGCAAGTCTGTCACTACTGAGCCCTGGGGTACTGAATGCAGTACTAAGCCTTGGGGAACTGAGCCCTGGTATCCTAAACCTTGGGGTACTGAGCCCTGGTCTAGTGAGCCTTGGGGTACTGAGCTCTGGGGTCCGTCTGGGTGACCGGGTGTTCCCGGGGTCTCAGCGGGAGTTGGGTGTGTTTGCCCAAGAGGGGGGAGGGTAAGGAGGGGTACAGGGCGGGGCAGGACAGCTGGATCCCGGGTCTCCATGGAGAAGCACCTGAATTCAGAGCCCTCGGCACTCCACCCCCACCACAACCTTCGTGACCATGTGGCCACAGTCCCTTCGATGCCCACCTGCCACGAACCTCCCCGCGGGGTCAGCCTTGCCATCATTGAACCGGTTGTGTGGCCTGTGTCTGTCCAGCTGTGCCACCCATGTCACCTGCTGCGAATCCCAGTCCAGGAGGCCCAGGCGGGTGCCAGCGGCCACCACATAGCTGCCCTTTTCCCGGCCGCGCAGGGCCACGCAGCCCACGCGGTGTCCTAGGGGGCAGAGGGTGGGGGGCCACAGACTGGGTGGGTGAGCAGCCTCGGATGGGGTGGGTGAGGGGATAGAAGGCTAGGGGACATGGAGAGGTGGGTCAGTGGCCTCGGTCAGGAGTCAGCAGCTCCATGTCCCAGGGCTCCCCACAGGGCCCAGGGCTTTCACCCAAGGCCCAGGACTCCTCCCCACTACCCTGGGGCACAGCACTGCTCCCCCAGAGGCACCTATGTCTCTCACTCAGCCAGGAGCACCACTTGCACTGGCATGCTGGGGAGGGCACCCCCCCACGGCCCAGCACTCTCCTCTCTCTCCCCTTCACCCACCCACAACCTGTTGCTCTCACTCCCCACCCAGTGATCTCCTCCCAGCACTCCACACTCTTTTCCCCTCACACCCCTTGCCACTCCCCCCAGAAAGCCCCCCCAGACTTTGCCTTTACTCACCCAGGCTCACTGCATGCACCTGCCCACTGTGCGGGCTCCAGCGGCACACAGTCTGCGCGTGGATGTCCACATAAACTAGCTGCCCTGTAGCCTCCTCCCACACAGGACATTCACCCATCCTGTGCCTCTCGGTGACCACTGCCTGTACGTCAGCCCTGGGGGACGCCATGGCACCCGGAGAGGCTGCTGGATAAACTGTACCTGCCAGGACAGGTCCCCTTTCTCCACCTGAGTCAGCACAGGACCCAGGGAGAGCCTAGGGCTGGCACACCTGCCCTGCCAGGACCTTTGCTGGGATAAGAGGTGCCCAGGAGCTCCTCATTCCCCCAGGAATGAGGAAGGTCTCTCATGCCCCCAAGGGGCCCCTATATCCCCAGGGAGGTCCAGAAGCACCCATTCTCCCAGGAGCCTCCCATGCCCCGAGAACACCCCCATGCTCCCAGGAAGGTCTAGGAACCCCCCAAATCCCTAGGATGGCTCAGGAGCCCCCTCACGCCCCACCTGAAGCCCTGGTAGTTACCCACCTACCTGCACCTCTTGTGGCCTCTCAGCTCCCAGGGCTCAGACCTCACCTGGAGCCTCTGGAGCTGGAGGCTGCTTTGGGTGGTGTCCGCCACTCCTGCCTCCCAACCCTCCCCCTTGTCCTCTGCCAAGGCCTGTGCTGGAGGGCGGTGCTATTCCTCTGCCTATTGCAACCCCAGGAGCTTCTTGGCAGCCTCAGCCAGGGCAGCACAGGGACCCCTCCTGACCAGGAAGCCCCTGTGCACAGCAGGAGATGCATGTATACAATAGGAGACCACTGTGTGCTGCAGGAGTGCTCCATATACAGCAGGAGTCCCATGTATACCTCAGGAGATGAATATGGGCTCAACCTGCATCCCAGCATTTCTCAGCAGCTGATGCAGGTGTGTCCTGTGTTCTCTGCGCCCCTGTGATCTCTGTGCACTAGAGCTTTCTGTTTCAGACCCTGCTATGGGCAGCCTCCTGTAGGTGGGTGCACAGTGCTTCATACATATGTGACACACGATTGGCATGCATGCATGACACACACATCACAAATGTGCATGACACATATCACACACATGTGCATGACATGGGCCAGGTCCTTGTGTGGGTGGTTGCACAGGGCTCCATGCATGACACACATCTCACACACATGCATAACACTTATCACATTCACTTGTATGACACACAAATCACACATGGGCACGACACACATTACATCACACACACATGACATTCCACACAGTGCATACCACATAACAGCATATGACACACATCACATAAGCACATGACACATCACACATATGCATGACACTCACCACACAAGCGAAAGACACATCACTTACGTATGAAATGTGACAAACATTACATGCATGCATGACACATATGATGCACATCACACATAGGACACATGCACAGGCCAGAACATTTATAACTGCCAATGACCAAGGAGGTGATGTTGAGTCCAGGTTATGTGTGACTGTGTGACCTCAGCAGGTGACCCTGCCTTCAATATGTGGCTCTGGTCCTCAGTAGGTGATGCTGTCCCTGAGCAGGTGACCTGCGTCTTTAGCAGTTACCCTTTGCCCTCAGTAGTTGACTCTGTCATTCTGTGGATACCCAGCCTTCAACAGGTGACTCTGTCAATCTGTGGCTGTCCTGGGTCCTCTGCAGCTGTCCTGTGTCTTAGCAGGTGGCCATGATCTTCTGCAGGTGTCCTGTGCTCTCAACAGTTGACCATGGTGCTCAGGAGGTGACCTTGCCACTCTGCAGGTGTTCTGTGTCCTCAGGAAGTGACCCTGCCTTTCAGCAGCTGTCCTATGTCTTTATGAGATGGCCTTGATATTCTGCAGATATTCTGTGGCTGAGAAGGTGCCCTTGCCTTTCAGCAGGTACTGTGTGCTCTCACCAGGTAGCTGTGAATCTTAGCAGAAAGCCCTGTTCCTTAAGATGTGGCCTGTGAAGCTGTCCTGCCACTTTGCAGATGTCTTTTCTCTGTACATGTTCTGTGCCCTCAGCAGGAGCTATTGCCCCTCAACAGGTACCCTTACTCTTCTGCAGATGTCTTGTGACTTTTGTAGGTATCCTGCACCCTTAATAGGTGGCCCTGGTTATTTTCCAATGCCTTGTGTCCTTAGCAGGTGATCCTGCCCCTTTGCAGGTGGCTCTGATACTTAACAGGCATCTTTTGCCCTGGGCAGTTGGCCCCTCCCTTCTTCGGGTGTCCTGTGCCATCAACATTTGTCCCTGCCTGTCTGCTGTGTTATACGAACTCTGTAGGTGTCCTATGTCCCCAACAAGTGGCCGTGTCCTTTTGTAGGTGTCTTATGTCCTCAGCAGGTGGCCTTGAACTTCAGCAGGTGGCTCTGTCCTTCTGCAGGTGTCCTGGACCATGAACAGGTTGTCCTGTGTCTTCTGCATGTGACTCTCACCTTAAGCAGGTGGCCCTTGTCCTTAATAGCTGTCCTGTGACCTCAACAGTTGACTGTGCCCATTTGCAGGTGTCTTTGGGTCCTCTGAAAGTGTTTGTGCCTTCAGCAGGTGTCCAGACCCCACAGTAGGTGGCCCTGGTCTTTAACAGCTGTCCTGTGCCTTCACCAGTTCATTCTGACATTTTGCAGCTGTCCTGGGTCCTGTGCAGGTGTCCCATGCCCTCAACAGGCAGCCCTTCCCTTCTGAGGATGTTCTGTGCCCTCATTAGGAAACCTTGTACCTCTGAATGTGTTCTCTGTTCTCTGCAGTTTAGGACCTAACATAACTCGAACCCTAACCCTACCCTAACTCCTACCTCTACCCCTAAACCTAATGAGTGCTTGTCCCTGAGGACACTGTAGAACACAAGGGGTCAAAACTGTCAGGATATTCAATAGAATTTCAAATAAAAACCAATGTAGATTAACAACAAACAGGTTCTCCTTTTTATATGAAATTGCTTTAAAAATTACTTTGTAAAATGATTTTCCTTGAATCTATCCTTTTCAGCAACTGAAAAAAGTACCTACTATGTAATAAAAGAACTTATGGAGGCAACAAGACAAGGTTATCCACTTGCTACATTATTCAATATATTACTTGAGATTCTAGCTAGAGCAGTAAGACAACAAAGGGAGATAAAAAACAATACTCAGCTTCATTTGAAAAAGCAAAATACCTAGGATAGTGGAAACAATCCTGTACAGTAAAGGAATTTCTGGGAGCATCACAATCCCTGACTTCAAACTCTACTACATAGCTTCAGTACTGAAAACAGCATGCTATTGGAATAAAATCAGACAGGAAAAACAATGGAACCAAATCAAAGACCCAGATATCAATCCACACACCTATGAACACCTGATTTTTGACAAAGAAGCAAAAATATAAAATGGGAAAAAAGAAAGCATATTCAACAACTTGTGCTGGCATTACTGGGTATCAACATGAAGAATGAAAATAAATTCACATATATTGCCATACACAAAACTCAAGTCCAAAGAGATCAAAAACCTCAACATAAAGCCAACCACAGTAAACCTCATAGAAGAGAAAGTAGGAAGTACACTTGAATGCACTGGCACAGGAGAC
>LOJH01043365.1:980-14007 GCA_001685095.1 Ellobius talpinus
GGGGCACTCCAAAGAAAGGCTTCTAGCACTGTTTGGCTGAGACATAAAATATTGCAGCTGTCTCCAGTTGTCTTTTATTTGTGGGGAGAAACTTTATTCTTCCAAGGCAAGAGTGCAGGGCCCTGTCTTGCCCTTATTTGCTTTTAGAGACTAACACTGTCAGGTTGATAAATGGGGTTTGACAGAAGCAAAGGTAATTCAAAGCTCATTCATAGGTAACATAGTGTTTAATAGATTCTTTTTGAGAAGTGTCTCTGGTGGAGGGAAAACACATAGTATTACTTTACTGTGAAGCTTTTATTCTCTCCAAAACCCAAACCCCATCCTCTCTGTAGGTCTCCATTTCAGTCATCTGCTCATGCTTACCATGTATGTGTGATTATTTACAAACAAGCTTATTTAGTCCTATGCAAGAAAATTGCCTTTATATGGGAAACAAGAAAATATGAAAGGAAAGGTGATGGTGTGTTTTATGGGTTCGCATTTTCTGAGCTGAATAATATGTTTTTGACAAGAGCATCCTATCCTAATCATATTTTGGAGCTGCAGAGGAAAGATGATGGTTTTGGTAAATGCAGGCAAATTGTACTTCTAGTCTCTTTGCTCTTGAGGTTTGACAAATCAATTCATTACTGATATAAAAAAATGGGGTAGGTTTGCAGAGAGAGCTCAATCCATTGTGTCTCTCCCACCCACCTTAGTTCATGCAAAGAGTAGTTGCTCAAACTTTTGTTATAGTATGTTCCCATCATCCTCCCTGGCATAAACTTTTCACATTTCACTCTCAGATTTTTTTCCCCTATTGTTCATTTTTAAAAAAAATGCAGAAATGAAGCATTTAGAAAGAGCTTATTCTTTAATGTCAAAAATATTCTATGATTAATAGTAAATAGTAAATAGTAATAGGATGTTTGGTTGTTGGGTTATTCTAGAGAATGCTAACACTTTATTTAGATTGCATTACCTTTAGATTAGCTTATGTAAATAACCGCTTTTGCTCCTAAACCAGTGTCAGCACTATGACTCACTTTTACTATATTTGTTTTTCTAAGTTTAGAAGTGTAACACACAGTCAGCTTTCTTTGGAAACAATATTAGAGTAATCAAACACCCCCACATGGATGTATATAGCACACATCTAGCAAAAAAAATAAAACAACTAACACAAAACCCCAAAGAATTGTTTTGGTGAATATAATGTCCCAATTCAACAAAGGGCTTTTCTGCCACTTAACATATAATAGAAACACTATATGAAATTAGAAATAATATATGAAATTTAGTTTTAAAAATAACACCAGGAGGCCACTGATAATTAAATGTCACTGAGCATTGCAGGTATAAAGCCCTGAGATATGCACCCGTGTACATATCTATAGGAGAGTCACTGATACAAAGAAAAGCACATATTGTCATGTTTATCAAACCTGTCATTTCACAGGCTCATAAAAACACACACATAAATAATAAACCTTTAATATACACAAGTATGTTACAGAAGGAGATAAGGTTTACAATGAAGCATTGATGCTGAAATCGTATATAGAGAACGGAGCACTGATCTTTAGTGAGGAGTCAGTACATACTTGAGTTCATGTAAGAATAGATGGGGTTGGAGGAAGGGGGCGGCATAAAGCTGGCAACAGCATGTGGAAGGACATGGATACCAGAATCATTTTAGGCAGTGGTTACATCTCAGTTGTATTCCACAGGTGACATTGAGGCAAGGCAACCATTATAAGGATGACAGAAGTGATAGCTAATATCTAA
This sequence comes from Ellobius talpinus, assembly GCA_001685095.1. NCBI lineage: Eukaryota > Metazoa > Chordata > Mammalia > Rodentia > Cricetidae > Ellobius > Ellobius talpinus. The sequence goes on from LOJH01043365.1 coordinate 2,751, forward strand.
TCAGTTATTCAGTCTATGCACTGAGTTCCTTCAGTGTTGGAAATTGCTCAATGAATAAATACTACTTTCAATAGATTCAGAGGGAAAAAATGGATAATGAACACAGCCAAGAGAGGATCATTGTTAATTGAAGCATAGAAGCAAAGGACAAGAAGTTCTTCACTTGGTGCTTAAAGACAGTTACACCTACAGAGGAAAATATACATGGTAATTAAATCTACTCTGGAGAAGTTTTCCTACTCAAAGAAAAGTTAACAGAGAGCTCACATTTGGGCTGGATCTTGAGGCTCTGTAAATATGAGAGTATGTGAACAGATTGTGAGATGAATAATAAAGCAAGTGAGATAAATATTTGTAAGCGCTGGTGAATACAGAGGGTCATGGTTTGTGGAAGCCCGGGAGTGCTGTGCTGGGGAGATTAGGGTTTATGCCATGACATTACACTTCTGAAAATGTTTCGTTGGAGAGATCTTATCCTTCACTTAAAGAAGAGATCATGTTCTAACTTTAGCACTAGTTCTCTGGCATTGATTAATAGCATACATGGACAGATAAAAAGGTTGTACTCTAGTTAGTACACGGATATCTAATACCTCTTAAATTATCCTGCTATATTGAATAGCAGAAACTTTGTATGATGTCAGTCATTAAGAATCCAAGGTCTGGGAGACCTGCTCAGTTGTCAAGCACTTGCCAGGCTATCATTATATTCTTGAATTCAATCTCTAGAACATTACAGAAAATGAATAATGTACAATAAAACTGAAGAATCTCTTCAATATATTACTAACCCAAATAACTTTCCATGGTTAACTCATTGAATTTGAGCCTTGACATTAAGGAGAACAGAAAAATTGAACAGATACTGGCCCCTTGAAAGTCACATGCATATCAGTTGTCAGATAAAAGAAACCTGTGGCTCTTCACAAGCCCACTGTAGATGTTAATACAAAAGAAATGTATGACTCACAAAATACAATAATCATTTTTTTGACCTCTGCCAAACCTCACTCATCAAAATTAAATGTTAATCTATGATATATAATTATCTTCAGGGGTTATTTTACTGTACTGTACTTATATACAACATATAACAACTATAACATTATTTCACTTTAATTCACAATATTTGTAACTTTTCAGCACAAATGTTAATTTGAGTATATGATCTTCTCAATTTCTTTGTCTTGATTTAGGAATATTTCAAGTATCTCCCACCTTCTAACCAACTATATCTCTACAAATTCTTAAGGCACATTGAGCTGAATACACAAGGCCCTTTGCATTCGCCTTTACTCTCTGAGGCTTGCATGGCTATTTTGTCTCTTGGATCTATCTATTTATTTATTTATTTGTTTGTTTGTTTATTGTTATCCCTAATCTAATCTAATTTTTAAAAATTAGCTCCATTCTGTAACCCTCACAGCATGGCCACACTCAACCATATGACCTCTTTTACCTGAAATCACTCAAGCGACTTTTTTGGTTATGTGTTCATTGACAGTTTCTTTCTACTCATCATGCACATTTGCTGCCTTTCAAAATATAAGTGATATAATAATGTATGCATACAAGCCATACTCAGTAGACTCAGCAGGTTGTATGTATATGTATTTATATATTTATTCAGGCACAACACATACACATACACACACAATTAGATTAAAAAGGGCCATCAATTTGAGAAGAAGCAGTGCTGGATAGAAAGGGGGGAAATGACTTACATTTTAATTGAAGTAAAGAGCCATGAGCACAAGCTGCTTGTCCACTTGGCTCATGACTACTTTTTTGGGCCTAAACCAGCAGAAATTAATTCAGTTGAATGAATGAATGAAAAGACATCAGTATCATAGTGCCACCATCTTTTTAAGATGTTAATGATCTTGACTAACAATTATACTGGATGTGGCTAGAACGAAAAACTTGTAGCTTCTTCACACTATGAAAATGATGAGATTCTCTGTTTGGCTAAAAAAAATCATCTATTGAAGTGACCCTAGTACTGCCCGTCTACATTTAGAATCCATGTCGACTGAATACTGCACACCATTTGTTCTGGAAAAATAATAGAAATTAAAAGACAATGTTATTGGCTTTTCTCCTCCTCCTAATCCCATGTATAATCAGGTGCACCCTTCTCATCAGCAAAGTGCTTATTAAGGCTACTGAGAAAAACTTTGAAAGGGAGCCTGCAATAGAGAGAGTGCATGACCCTGCGAACACCACTCTTTCTTAGATACAAAGACAGATAAATGATGGTTTTGCATGTATTATATGCATCCCTTTGTAACAATGTGCTTCCTTCAAAAGGCTGTTTGGTTATTCTTGTGTGCTTGTTTTGGTTTATTCAGCTCCATTCTATAATCATGAATATGAACTACACATTTGCCTGAAAGTGCTCCTTTTGCCTGGAATGATACTATTTATAAGAGTATCACAGTGCTGTTTATGTATTATCCATGCAAGATGATGGAAACAGCCAGAGATTAAGAGTGTATAAGAAGAAATCCTAGAGCTGATTCTACTGATCACATACGTGATTAACATACAGCAAGGACAAACCCTTTTAGTTCCCTGTAGCCTTAGTTTCTACATCTATAATATCTTCCATTGAAATATGTACAATACATAGAAGAATCTGATTCTTTATATCTGGGAGACTTGTATGACTTAGATGATTGCCTCTGGTTGAGAACTCCAGGTCCAGAGCACCAGTCAGAGCAGCATAGGTGGGCAACATGTGCTACCTTTTAAGGTTTGCTGGCTATGCTCACCTGCAGCAAAAGGCAGTGTCTACTCGATATCAGCATTACTACATCTTATTAAGGTGATTCCTGAGCCCACATTGAATTCAGTGAGGAAGGTGATTTATTAATATATGCTTCTATCTAGAAGATATAATTTTTGTATGTTTTATATCTAGAATTAATTTGCTTCCTTCTGCCTCCTCCTTTCCTCTTATTTACCCCATTCTCTCTTCTTTCTCTTAGTATTTTGAAGGAAGCTGTGCTTACTATCATATGACAATGCAGTCTATCTTATGTTATTTTGAAACATCTTCACAAAATCTCCTCATCAAATGTCTTCAGTTTAGCTCCATATATTCCACATGCAGAGTTTAAGCATCTTTAAGTCCAAAGAAATGTGAAATACTCCAGCAAGTTCTGACAGATTTTGTGGAAACCTGGCCATCTGAGTTACCTCCTAGTACCATCTTTAGTGTCCTTGAGGGTAAATGATATGCACTTACTATTAGCCATGTATTTTGTTTGAATTAAACGGTCACTGGGCTTGGTGTATTTAATCTGAAGTGTGATAGATACTCTATCAGGACCTGTCTCGTCACCTTTTCGGATGGTTTACTGTGTGGCATAATGATCAGCAAGTTTATGTTACAAACTCCCTTAGCCCAATTTGTATCAAACCATTTAATTCTACAATTGGGTTAATGCATTTTAACCTTTTCTGGTAGCTTTATTTACAAACCCGATTATTTGATTAATACTTTATCCAGCTGTTCTTTGTGGCCTTCTAGCATGAAAGGAAAAACACCTTAAAATTTACTTTCTCATGCCAAAGTCTCTTAAAGTTAAAACTTAATAGAAAGTTGTTTTATTTGACTTTCTGGAAATATAAAGAAACCATTAATACAAGACAGTGGTACTGTCTAAAATGTATTGCTTGTACTGAAGCATTTTATGCCACCCTCACATTAAATCAGTGTTTATGCCCCTCTACTCACAAAGTTGCTACAAAGTTTCTTTTCAAACAGACTGATACTGAGTTTTATTTTTCTCAAGTTCTATATATGCCACATAGACTATATAAGCCATATATTAACAGCTGCAATTGTGCTTTTAAAAATAAAATTTGCAGGTAGTATTGTTACATAAATCATTTTGTGAAGATAAAGGAGACCAGGAGAATTGGCTTTCAGGGTTATTACACATGGGTGGCTAGCTACATAATGCACCACAAAAGGTCATTGAAGTGACAATATTCTTCATATAAATAGAAGAAAGAGCTCTAATTCATGACAAAAAAAGATTGTTACATATTTGGAATTAGAGTTTCCTAAAGTTTCATGAAATTTTATATTTAGTGGTAAAACAAATCATTTTAAGATTTCCTTTAAAATATAAAAATGTGAAAAAATGTTAAGATCATCAGTGAAAAATATGCAATGATTTGTGATGCTGTTGCATATGCACATATCAACAAACCTGATATGATAAATATACAAAAATTCAGGGAAGACTAGGTCAGACTTTATGAAAATTCTTATATCAAGTTTAAAATGAGATGCACTGACCACAGATGTCAGATATTTGAAAATCATGTAAAATTAAATGTAAATTTTAAAAGGAAAAATTAAAAGTACTCATGTCCTGTAACACAGTATCCTGTAAGAGCTCTCCCCACTTCATGTCTATAAGAGGCGGTGGTAAGAATTCTGGAATGGTAAAAATCTGCTTCATGAGTCTGCAGCCTTGACCTCTTGACCTCAGTCCTTGCTCTATGACCTCTACAGTATATTGAGGAGAGGGAACACAAGTATAATGAGGGTATTGCCACTGCTTGAAGAATTTGATATGTGATTATGGAAGTTAGAACACAGAAGGCTATGGCTAATTTCTGTTTGGAAACCTCGGAAATGAAAGATAAAAGCGTTTTCAAGTTGCTTGAGGAAATGAGTAAAAGGTAGTGACTGGTCTGCTTAGGATCATCTGCACCAGAGGTTGTTTAGTTAAAGATGGCATAACTGCTTTTGGTCGGTAAGATCTGAGTTTTGAAAAGAAAGGAACTCTCCTATCAATGTTTTAAAATACTTTTAACAGCGGGTACTGGTAGGATTCTGTGCAGTACTTGATAGTGATGGACTATGACTACGGACAGGTGCAGAGACTGAAAGGAAGTTATGTGCCAGCCTTGACCTTGAAAATATAGCAGGAAGGGACAGAGGAAAGATCGCAGGCATTGCCCATCTATGATCATGTTTAACTATTTTCCACATCCAGTTAATGCAAAGCCAAGGACCATTCATTTTATTTTAAAACAATTAAATATCTGAGATGCGTTTTATAGAAGCAAATCAATCCAACTTTTATTTGGAAAGTTGAAAGTCAAAAACTTGGCAATGTAAATTTTAAGAAAATTGGTAAAAAGAAATGTTGTATGCTAGATGTCAAAAGTTGTTTAAAAGACAGAATGGATAAGAGTTTGGTAACAGTATTATGTTCAAGCAATAAATAAATGGTAAATAATATGCTACAAAATAGAGCTGAATACTATATGTGGATAATTAATTTTCAAAAGCTTCATTAGAATTCAGCAGGAAGCAGACTGTTGATTGTGGTCAATAAATATTCTGTGATAATTGGGGGTGGAGGGAATAGAACTCTACCTTGCAGGTTGAACAAAATAGATTCTAGGGAAACTAAATACCAAATATTCAAAGTTAGAGATTAAAAAAAAATAAGAAAACCATCACAGCAAACTTTCTGACCTCAGAGTGAACCACTTCCATCACATACAAATATATTATTAAGGCAAACTACAAAAAATAATTTAACAAATTGACCATGATAGCATTAGAAGCATCAACAGAATAGTGAAAGCTCCACAGATTTAATGAGGGGTAAAATGCAGTACAGTGTGAAAAGTACTAAGATGTGTTGACCAACTTTAATTAATAAAACCTAGAGCTTGCTATGAGAAAATATCCAAATGATGAGTTAACACATTAAAAGATGAACCCTGCCACTAGTAATTAGGAAATGGGTGATTATAGCAACATGCAAATGCTACCTTACAGCTCCCGTATTCTAATAAAGAATAACACACAGCAACAATGAATGCATGGCAAATATACAATGAAGGAAATGTTCATTTCTGAACAAATACAAAATGGGTTACAGATAGAATACAGTAGTAAAAGTAAATTCACAGTAGGAAATGCTAGCTGGGTCTTGCTTCATAGAACCAACCCTGTTCCCTTTGCCACCTATCCCTCCCTAAGGAGTAAGAACATTTAACATGTTTACTTTCATTACTAAATCCTTCATACCTATTCCCATAAATATACAATTAGACTAAATATTTAAATACATACATACAATTAGGTTAAAATATTTAAATATCCTCGGGCATATACTCAAAATATGATGATAGTGTTGGAGTTTCAGCATGCCTCCTAGTTTTGCTATTTTCTCACCACATATATGTAGACAATCTTTACTTTGTTTCAAAAGTTTTATCAAGCTAGGACCCTAGTTCCTTGGCTAAATCTATTCATAAAATTTTAATTTTACAATAGCCTTTGGCTTAATATGCTAAAACATCAGGATTTGTCATGTTTGTGATGAAGAGAACATGTAAAAATCCTTGAGGAAATAGATAATGATATTAAGAGGTATGTTGTAGGGAGGCCGCTTGTGTGTTCCCGGCCACCCAGACTCCTGACATAATCACAGAAACCATATTATTTATAATACTGTTTGGTCAATAGCTTAAGCGTATTTCTGGCTAGTGCATATCTTAAATTAACCCATTCCTATTAATCTGCATATCACCCCGTGGCTGTGGCTTATTGGCAAGGTTCTGGCTGGCAGCTTGTGTCTTTTGGTATACAAGCATTTGGTTTGTTAAAGATTTATTAATGGACACTGTTTCATAAATAGCTAGTCATTGATAATTAAGACAAGCTTTTTCTTTGGAAAAAGTAAAATGCCCCCACTGTATTTATCCTTTCTTTAAAAGAAAACACCTGAAGCTAAATTCATTCACAGCAATGAAACCATAGAAAGCCAAGAAATGAATAAAAAACTTGACTCAAATCTTAGAAATAGCATCACACTGAACATTATAATTCATGCAGAATCTGAATTATTTTTTGAGTAAAGAAGAAAAAAACCTAAGAGAAAATTTGAGTACTAAAGTAACTCACCATGTTGTAGTCTCCGGTTGAGAAAAGGTGCCTTCAAGTTCTCTTTGGAGATACTTTTTCAGTAATAGACTTTTTTTTAAAAAAATTATACTTTTAATTTTATTTTACATACCATCCACAGTTCTCCCTCCACCTCTCCTCCTACCCAACAACTGCCTGCCCCTCAGTTCATCCCCATCCACTTCTCCATATGGCAAGAGCTCCCATGAGTCAACAAAGTCTGGCATATTAAGTCGGGACAAGACAAAGACCCTCTCCCCTGCATTAAGACTGAGCATAGAATTCCACCATAGGGAATGGACTCCAATTAACTAGCTCATGCACCAGGGACAGATCCTGGTCCTACTGACAGGGATCCTCAGATAGACAAGCCAACACAACTGTCTTCACCACATGGAGGGTCTAGTTCAGTCCCATGGAGGCTCCCCTGCTGTTGGTCTAAAGCTCCTGAGTTTCCATGAGCTTGGTTCAGATGTTTCTGTAGATTTGTCCATCGTGATCTTGACCTCCCTTGCTCAGATATTCCCACTTTCCTCTCTTTGATTGGATTCTCAGTGCTCAGCCTGGTGCTTGGTTGTATCTATGCAACTGGTTCCATCAGTTGCTGGATGAAGGCTTTATTAGGCTTTTTACAACAAAGAAGTATGTAAGAGTTCTGACCAAAGAAACTACACAGAACTTAATATCTTATGTATTTATTTCCTATGTTGCCCAAATTTTATTTCTTAGTTTGTATACCCAACACTGAATAACCATTTATTTTGTGCATTTTGATTCTAATGATCAGTTATTACATCTCACAAATAGAAGCATCATGAACTCAGTACATTATATACTATTTTCATAATATGACTATTAAATTTCTTTTGCTTGTAGTTTTACTAAACATCTCAATGACACACCTTTACAATGACAAGTGTTTCATATTTCTGCCTTTTTTAATATGCAACATTATTATTTTGTCTCTTGTATGTGATTTTTGGTCAAGATAGCTGAGATTATGTGAATCTATCCAAAGAACACTATCAAGGTTTGCTTTTTCCCATTACCCAACTTATTTTAAAAAAGAAAGTCAATACAATGTAATATTCTCTTAGGTAATCTCTTCAATAGAGAACAAACCTAGTTAAAAAGGTTTTGTGGTTTTTTTCTTCTTATTTCAAGTTAAAAGATAATTTTTGGAAGATGGAAAATAGGAAACTTGTTGCATAAACCTTAAGTAACTAGCTTTGAAACTTCTAGAATTCAGACAAGGAACCAACATCAGACAATTTTTTTCCCTAGGTAGTCTAAAGCTGTAGGATCTCCACCATAAGACGAGCATGGATATGTAGAACATATTGTATTGAACACAGGCTCAGAAGAGTACAGATTGTGTTGACTTTCCCCATCAATCAAACCGATTTTCTTTTGAATTATATAATTATAAAATAATAATTAGGCATTAGTATTTCCTGTAATACAGAAACTTTCTAATATTTATAAGAAAGTAAGCTAATTTTCAAAGTGCTGAAATTTACAGGAAAATGGATAAAACTGGAAATGATTATATTAAGCCGTTAGCTTGGAGTCAAATAATGCATGTGTACTTTCATATGCAGATTATAGGTGTGTGTGTGTGTGTGTGCATGTGTGTATGTATGTGTGTGTATGTGTGTATGTATGTATGTGTGTGTATGTGTGTGTATGTATGTGTGTGTATTTGAGGTGGGCACAGGATATGCAATTAGAATGGGGATCTTTAGAAGGGAGAAGAGGTCTTTTATTTTATTAATTAAACATTTATCATTTATTTTATATCCTGACCACAGTTTCCCCTTCCTTCTCATGCCCCATTTCCACCTTCCCACCCTCCAGTCCCCCAGGAAGGAATAATGGGGACATAATGGATGCAATGGTCCGTGGTGGTAAAGTAGCAACAGCGTGGGTGCTATACTATGGAGCAGAGTGTTGGAATAACAAAAACAAAGCACGTGTGATAATGTGTGAAGCTCAAAACTTTTACGCTATTTAGAAGATTAATTCTTTCCCCATCAAAACCCCAAAGTTGAAGTAGCTGGACAAATTTTCTGCTAAGAAAGGTCCTTTGAAAATCAAGAAACTGATAATGAAATATAGAATTATCAGAACTTGATTTTGCTCATTCTTCAGTAACAGATTTAACAAAATAAATGGTTGATATTGAGAAACGTGCTTCATTAAGTACTGTCTTTTACATAGGATATTCATGAACAGTAAACTGATTATTATAAATTTTGCTATTCAAACATCATTCTCTTTTTCATTTTTATTATACACCGCTTGAATGGGACTGTTTTCACAATTGTGTTCTTTGGCCTGCTTAGTTATGTAGAGCATTTTGTTATCCTTTCAAAAACTGAAAAATCTAACTTCACCTTTGTTTGTGTCTTAGCCAAATTTTTAAAGATTACGTTCTTAATCTTGACATTCAAAGGAGACATCCTGTGATGCTGCAAATGGTTTAGCAGGATTAAGGGAAGTGAATTCAGTATCACTAAGAGCTCTCCACCCTGTCTTCAATATGCTTGAGTCTCAGTGGTGGTCTGGGAAAGGACAGTATCCAAGCCTCTGACCTCATCAGAGAAGTCAGTAGGGTCAGAGTGTTACAAACTTTAGTTATCTAAATCATAGAGAGAATCATTGCTGCAGTCTTGGTTTGTATCAAGTTTTTCTCCAGTTCATTTTGTGATGCCGAAATAATTTTAAAAAATTCTAAGCCTTGCAAGCTTTCCTTTGTTTGCTTGTTTTGTTTGTTTGCTTTTTGAAACAGGGTTTCTCTGTGTAGCCTTGGTTGTCCTGGAACCCACTCTGTAAAACAGGATGACCTCTAACCTATAGAGATCCACCTGCTTTTGCCTGCCAAGAGCTGGGCTTAAAGATGTGTACCACCACTTCTTGGCTTGCATTCCTTTTTATTAAAAAATATTTTAAGAAAAAAAAGAAAAAAGAAAAATTTTTAAGAAGAAATTAAATAACTATAAGTACAGCACCCAGTAAAAATTTACTAATCATCATGTGTTCCAGGTCAGTGTTTTTGCTATCCACTAAATTTATTGTGTTCAAAAGTGCATATTGTCCAGGAATCATTTGTAGAAATGTGATACGCTCTTTGATACAGTTTAGTAATAAAGGCCATGAACCTTTCTGGCATGACTGTCTTATGGACGTGTTAAACAGAAACTAAAATGGAAGTCTCCATTTGATTTCCCACCACAAACATAAGGACAGATTGCTGGTAAATATTTAAAGATAAAAAACTATATAATAGGTTCACTGATAAGGATAGGAAATTAATTTCACTGCCCTAGTAGACCTAGCTATGAAATTATTTTAAAGCAATTTAAAATACTACTGTGCTCTATTATTGAGAATTTAAAACACCAATAGAGGTTGTTTGCATCAGCGTGCCTGACTGCCCAATTGATTAGCAAGTGTTAAACTTGAACCTTAACCTAGCAACTGATAAAAAAAGATGATCAAACAAAAAATGCACTGTGACACCCTGCACAATTGGCATTCATTTTAGTTATCTTTCCTCTGCCCACAGAAAAGCCAGGCTTTTGTCAATAAGTGACCATGCCTAACCCGCAGATGACAGATTTAGTGTCTAACAGGAAGGTGATCTTAAAAGAATTCCAGGAAGTAATGAACAAAGTTGAAAAAGAAAAATAGAGGATTCTGACAGCTAGGAAGTGTTAGGAAAGCAAGGCTTTGAGTCTGTTAATCCAGTTCACTCTGAGCTTTGCTCTGTTTGGAAAGGCAGACACTGTGTTTAGCCATGGAGAGGCTAGTTAGATGAGGCACATAAGCTAGGGAAAATTGAATTTCTGCTTTCTGTACACTGGCTCCTCTCTTGATTTATTTCTCGTTTTTCTTTTAATGCCAGACTTGTGTAAAATGGAAATGGGAAATTTGCTCTAATTTAAGTTTAAAAAAAAGTGTTTCGCAAGTCTTTTTCTGATATACATTATTTCCAAAGATTTCTTACCTGCAGGTCTCTTTTAAGAAGTCTGGTTATGCAGACTGTTTGTGTGTTTCTCGCTGAACAACCATCACCTCATATTGCACACACACAGACATTATTTAATACATGTCAATGTTCCTTATAGCATTCATCAAGGTTTATATGGTTTAAGATGAGAGGTATATTATGTGAAGTGCCCAAAGAAACAATAGAGAGAAATTTTTGCTTTTTGGAAAAACGTTGGTATCTGTAGAAGTATTGTATTTTTTTTCATTTTCTTTATTATTATTAAAAATATCCACCTCCTCCCCTACTCCCATTTTCAC
>LOJH01043368.1:0-14808 GCA_001685095.1 Ellobius talpinus
AGTGCTTAAATGAATACAATTTGTGTGTTGTTATTTCGGGGTATAAGCTAGGCAGGCGACTGGGAGCCAGGCGGGACGAAAAGCAGGCCCGCGCCTCATCACTACACTGTAGTACATGTAGTCCAGGTGAACGGTACATTCAGAGAAGAGGCTAAGAGTATTAGCAGAGTAAACCTAGGGGTATGGAAATCTACCAAGATCAAATGCCTAGGGAAAGAAATTATGCTAATATAGAAAGGCAGTCTCTATATGATGGTCACATCTTTGCTTTATGACATGCAGCAGCTTGGAATGCTTGGGACAGAACTGAAGAAGTAGGAAAGAAAATTGGATCATTTATTGAAGTCATACAGGAAATCTTCATGGATTTCTTACAAAGATTGACTTCAGCAGTAAATAGAATAATACCATTTTCAGAAGCTAGACAAATAATAATTGAATTTCTGGCTTTTGAAAATGCTAATGGTCAATGCAAAAAGGTAATTAGGCCACTAAAGGCAAGGTCAGCATCCTAGGAAGAATAGATCCAAGGTACAATCAATATGGAATCTCATGACCATGATGATACTTGGATAGGAGAGGTGATTTCCAGAGGTTTGAAGAAAAATTGAAATATTAAGTGTTTCAATTGTGACAAACAAGTCACCTTAAAAGGGATTGTAAACAGGTCATTCCTAGAAATAATGTTTTTTCTAAGCATAATCCATTCAGAGTGCTCCTCCTTCTGGATTATGCAGAAAGTGGGGCAAAGGCAGACATTGGACTAATGAATGTAGGTCAACAAGGGATATTCAAGGTAATNGATGATACTTGGATAGGAGAGGTGATTTCCAGAGGTTTGAAGAAAAATTGAAATATTAAGTGTTTCAATTGTGACAAACAAGTCACCTTAAAAGGGATTGTAAACAGGTCATTCCTAGAAATAATGTTTTTTCTAAGCATAATCCATTCAGAGTGCTCCTCCTTCTGGATTATGCAGAAAGTGGGGCAAAGGCAGACATTGGACTAATGAATGTAGGTCAACAAGGGATATTCAAGGTAATCCTTTGCTGTCAGGAAACTCCATGAGGGGCCTCTTACAGGCCCATATGCCAAATCCGGTCCAGTCAAAACTCCTTCCCAGAGCAATTAAAGAACCTAATGCTTATTGTAAGAAACCATACTGTTCTGTATAGTAGAACAGCTATAGAAGAAAGAAAAAATTTCAGGAGAAACCATAAAACAATTATTTTGGCAAACTTCTATAAATGAATAAAGACCAAAATTAAAAATACAAGTAAATGATGTCATTGAAAGTCTAGTAGACATAAGTGTGGATGTAACAATAATATCATCAGAATCTTGGCATCCAAATTGACCTCTTCAGGATAAAATTGTTCAGTTTTGGAGATCGAAACTTTATCTCAGGTAAAGCACACCAAGAGATGGGTAAAATGTTTAGGGCCAGAGCACAGAGAGGAATATTAAAACCATATATGCTTAACAGAGCAGTGACTTTATGGACACATGATTTGTTACAGCAATGTACTACTCAGATTGACATTCCTCATCTTAGAAACAAACCATAAATTAATGTATGTTTTTGGGGAAAATATTGCAAGATATTATAAAGAAGAGTCAACTACCATTGAGGTACAAGAACAGGGCACAACAGCTGATGATATTTCAAAGGCACCATCAGCCCTACACTTAAAATGGTTGACAGATAAACCTGTATGGGATAAGCAATGGCCTTTAACAATACAGAAACTGCAGGCTTTAGAACAACTGGTAGAGGAGCAACTAGATGCTCAGCATATTGAAGAATCAATCAGCTCTTGGATTTCTCTTCCATTTGTTAAAAAGAAATCTGGAAAATGGAGAATGGTAAGAGATCTATGGGCTGGTAATAAGGTTATTCAACCAATGGACTCTCTGCAGTCTGGAATCCCTTTGCCTTCCTTATTACCTAAAGGATGGCCTCTTACAGTGACTGATTTAAAAGATTGTTTCTTCACTATACCTTTACAAGAAAAGGATAGAGAGAAATTTGTCTTCACAGTGCCTATTTATAATAATTCTCAGCCTGCTAAGAGATAGCAATGGAAGATTCTTCCACAGGGGATGTTAAATAGCCCCACCCTGTGCCAATATTTTGGAAGTCAGCCATTGGAAATGATACATAAGCAATTTCCTGAGTCTATAGTTAACCATTACACGGATGATATTTTACTATCTGATTCAACTGTATATACTTTAGAAAGAATATTTGAAGAAGTAAAGAAATTTTTGCCTTGTTGGGGATTACAAATTGCTCCTGAAAAAAATACAAAGAGATTTTATTAATTATTTAGGCTATAAAATAGGTTTACAAAAAATTAGATCCCAAAAGGTGCAAATTAGGAAAAATTGATTGTAGACTCTTAATGACTTCCAGAGAATCCTAGAAGACATTTCCCAGCTACAGCACACTATTGGATTAGGTCCTGATGACCTGATTAATTTAAACAAAACCTTAGATAGTGACAATGATTTAAATAGTCCCATGGAATTAACATCTGAAGTTGAGAGAGAATTGGCTTTGACTGAAAAGAAATTACAGCAGACACATGTGGATCATGTGGATTGGAATCTTAACTACATTCTGGTCATATTATACTCCAGATATTTCCCTACAGGAATTTTAATGCAGAGGGAAAATATTACCTTAGGAATGGATCCTTTTAGTACATAAACAGAGTGACAAATTAAAAACTTATGTGGAAAAGGTCTCTGAGTTAATTATAAAAGGAAAATTGAGACTTCATCAATTAGCAGGAATATACCCAGCAGAAATTATTGTACTTTTAATAATGATGAAATTGACAACTTATGGGAAGAAAGTGAACCCTGGTAAAGAATTTGTAGTAATTTTTGGGAGAGATTAACAACTATCCCAAAATCAAGAGAATTCAATTTACAAAGAGAGCTAACTGGATCCTTGCTCACATTGTATGGGATACACGAATAACTAGAGTCCCTACATTCTATACTGATGCAAATAAATCATGAAAGGCGGGTTACAAATGATAGTGAATCAGATTGTTTAACAAATTATCTTGGCAGAAATCTCAAGGTTCCTTGCCAGAACACCTTATCTTCTCAAGATAGCGTCCATGTGAATCAAACTTGAATTTTGCAGCAAATAGACCTTATAACAAAATGTCCTTTCTCCTAAACTGGTCTGTCAGTTTCCTTTCTTTTGGTTTTGTTGGTGTGAGATTATTTACTTTATTTGTTAAACTGGGTGTAGTTAACTTCCTTAGGGTGGAGTTTTCCTGCTAGCACTTTCTATAGGGCTGTATTTGTAGATAGATATTAAGTTTGGCTTTTTTTCATGGAATTTCTTATTTTCTTCATCTGTGGTGATTGAAAGTTTTGCTGGAATATAGTCGTCTGGACTGGCATCTGTGGACTCTTAGAGTCTGCAGGACATCCTTCCAGGCCTTTCTGCATTTAAAGTCTACATTGAGAAGGCAGGTATTAATGTAATAGATTTGCCTTTATGTGTTACTTGGCATTTTTCCTTTGTCTTTTAATATTCTTTGTTTCTCTGTACTTAATGTTTTGATTATTGTGTGCCAAAGGGACTTTCTTTTCTGGCACTCACTTTTTGCTGTTCTGGATACTTGTTGTACCTTTATAAGCATCTCCTTCTTTAGGTTAAGAAACCTCTATGATTTTATTGAAAATATTTTCTGGGCCTATAACCTGGGTTTTTTCTCCTTTGTCTATTCCTATTATTATTAGATTTGGTCTTTTCTTAGTGTCTTCTTCAAAGAGAAGATTTGGTCTTCTCTTTGATTTTTTTCGATTTAACATTTTCTTTGACCAGTGTATCCATTTCTTCTATTGTATCTTCAGTGCCAGAGATTGTCTCTTCCATCTCATGTATTCTGTTGGTGAAGTTTGCCTCAGTAGTTCCTGTTTGAATTCCTAAATTTTTATTTCCAGAATTCCCTCAGTTTGTGATTTCTTTATTGCTTCTATTTTCATTTTCAGGTCTTGAATAGTTTTAATGTTTGCTTCAACTACTTGTGTTTTCTTTCTTTAAGGGATTTATTAATTTCCTCTTTAAGGATCTTTACCAGCTCCATATGGGTGCTTTTAAGGTCTTTTTCTTGTGCCTCAGCTATATTGGAACATTCTGGCCCTGCTGTGGTGGGATAGCTCGACTCTAGTGGAGACGTATTTTCCTGTCTCTTATTGATTGTGGTTTTACACAGGTTTCTAGGCATCTGAGTTTGGGTCCAGGTGCTGATTTCTGGGTTTGTCTTTGTTGGCTGGGTGTTTGCTCCTTGGTTTCTGTTTCCTCTTTGTATTTTCAGAGTGTGTGTTGGTTGTGTGCTGCCCGTTCTGCTGGCCTGCATAGCTGCTGTGTTCATGGGGAAAGCCTGCTGGTATTAAAGGCTCAGGGAAGAGGAGGCCAAGGAGGATGGTCTGTTACAGAGCTTGGGGCAACTCTGGAGATTGGGCCTGGGGGACAGAGAGAGCGGGAAGGTGCAAGGGCAGCCTGCCTGGTCTTCTGATCTTCTGGTAGGCGTGGCCTGTCACAAAATATACTTTTCATTTACAACGTATTTGAGACGATTTATTTCTGCTTTCACGTTTAAAGAACAACAAGATAATTTAGGTAAAATTCTTTTAAAATGATTAGTATGTGTCAACAGTCTAGTTAGAAGTAAAGGAAATATATGATGTCAGACTTGAATCTGAATGTAAACTGTTAATAGTGACTTCTAAATGCCTGCTATAACAAAACTTAAAACCTAGTTGGTTATTTGAAGCTTACTGTTTTCAGGACTGTTAAAATGTTTGATTTATAATTGGATAGTTAAGGTAGAATGTATGTGTTCACTGTCTCATATTCAGCTTCCTTTGTTTTCATTGGAAGCTACTTTATTTTGTTAAAAATAAGTATTTTCCATATTTTTTGAAAAAAACCCACAGTATCCATCAAGTAAGAAAGGGAGGCTGAGATAGAAAAGTTAAATTTAATGAAATATTTTTTTCTAAAGTAGGTTAAAAATGCTTTTTTTAGATGAAAAGTATAAATTACTTCTGTTCTAAAGTAACAGGTTATTCTCTAGTGGAAATAGGCAAATGAGGACAAAGCTAGAAGGTAAAATATATACTGTAAAAATGTTGCGGAAAGTGGGCGTGGTGGCACACAACTTTGATTCCAGAATTCTGGAAGCAGTGACAAGGGGTATCTCTGTGAGGTCAAAGCCAGCCTGGTCTACATATAAAGTCCCAAGCAAGTCAGAGCTACCCAGTAAGGCCCTGATTAAAAAAATAAAAATACGTATCGGTCATTTGTGAGCCTTCATTTAAGAACTATCTGTTCAGTTTATTAACCCATTCATTGCTTGGCAGGTTTCCTTGTGTTTAATAGTTGTAATTGTTTGTAGTCTATCTGGCAAAGATTTTTCTTCTACTCCATAGACTACCTTTTCACTTTGATGATAGCTTCTGCTTGGTTGGAACCCCTGCTCACCCTTGCACAAGATGGGAAACCCCATCTGCCCCACTTTTTCCAATCTTGCCCATGCTGAGAAAACTCTGAACTGAGGAATGACGCCAAGAGCCCAGTTCCGTTATTTCTGGCATCCAATACAACCAGTCTTCCTGACAGGACCAGCCCACCCAAGTGCCTGCCCAGGGGCTTGGCTTTTAACCATGGGGCAGTCCCAGCACCTGGCTGATGTATTATCACTCCTTGTCTAAGGTCTGCAAAACTGCCCTATCTTAGCTCCGGTGTGTGACTTCCCTGGCCATGTTCTTTGGGACTGGTGAACCTTTCCTGGGGCAATGCTCCATAAACCTGCATTTATCTGTTTTTAATCTGGTCTGATCTGGAATTTTTGAATCATCAGAAACCTTTCAGTTTCCTCTGTTTAATTTTGTATAATTTTGTTTGTTAATCCTTAGGTTTATATTCTGTGCTACTTGAAAATTGCCTATGCCTTTATTTTGGAAGTCTTCTTTCTGTATTTCCCCAGAGTAGTTTCATTAGTTTGGGTTTTTTGTTTTGTTGTTTTCAAAATAGGGTTTCTCTTTGAACTGGCCTGGAACTCTTTGGAGACCAGGCTGTCCTTGAACTCAGTTTTCAGATCCTCCTGAGTACTGGGATTAAAGATGTGTGCCACCACTGCCCAGCAGCAGTTCAAAGTTTTATTTTGTTATTATTATTATTATTAATTACTATTGGTTTATTTAAGACAGGGTGTCTTAGTCAATGTTGTATTGCTGTGAAGAGACACCATGACCACAACACCTCTTATAAAAAAATTGGCTTGCTCCCAGTCAGGGTTTAGTCCATTATTGTCAATGGTGGGAAGCATGAAGGCATGCAGGCAGATGTGCTGGAGAGGTAGCTGAGAGTTCTACATCTGGATCTGCAGGGAGCTAGGAGAGACTGATGGAGCCACTGGACCTGGCTTGGGCTTCTGAAACCTCAAAGCTCACCTTCCAGGGAAAAGCTTCTTGCAACAAGGCCACACCTACTTCAACAAGGCCACCAGTCCTAATCTTTTCAAATAGTGCCACTCCCTATGAGATTTTGGGGGCATTTTCATGCAATCACCGCACAGGGTTTCCCTGTTTATCCTTGACTGTCCTGGAGCTCACTCTGTAGATCATGCTGGCCTCAAACTAAGAGATCTGTTTGTCTCTGCCTCGTAAGTGCTGAAATTAAAGGCATGTGCCTATATAAATCCCTTACAAAAATAGATGGGGTCCTTCTCCCTCCATCTGCTGTGTCAGAGGACCCGTGCTAGCCCGTACTTAATAAACAAAACCTTGCTTTTGCATTCGTGTGGCTCCTTGGTGGTCTTCTTGGGGGTCCTTGGACTCAGGCACAACAGTTACTAACTAGCTCTTACAATTTAAATTAACCCACATTTCTTATCTTTGTTCTACCAGGTGGCTCAATATCCTTTCTCAATATGGCATGCTCATCTTGCTTTTCTCTGGGTCTGCTGGTGACTCCAGTGAGCCTGCCCTTCTTCCCAGTGTTCTCTCCATTAACCTCTCCTGCCTATTCTCTTCCTGCCTAGCTACTGGCAAGTTGGTTATTAAACCAATGAGAGTAATACATAGCGGCAGTATATGAAAGGATTATTCTACAACAGTTTCTTGTAATGGCATTTCATTTGTATTTTAATAAATAAAGCTTGCCTGAAGAGCAGAAAAGTAAAACAGCCACACTGGCCCCCACACTATGCAATGACACCCACACTAGCTTGCCGTCGAAACCAGGTGATCGTGGTACACACCCTTAATCCCAGAAATAGGATTATGAAATGGGAGGAGACAGCTCTCAGTCATAGTCTCATTCTGAGATTCCTGGAGGCAGGATGGCCATTTTGGACTGAGGTAGAGGTAAAAAGCCAGTGGCTGGCTGCTTTGCTTTTCTGACCTTCATGTAGAACCCCAATACCTGTCTCTGGGCTCCTCATGCTGTGGTGACCCCAAATACAGAATTATTTTTGTTGTATTTCATAACTGTAATTTTGCTACCGTTATGAATTATAATGGAAATATCTTATATGTGACCCCTGTGAAATGGTTGTCTGACTCCCCAAAGGTGTTGAGAACCACTGCAACCGTTTTGTTAATTAGTTTAAAAGACTACAAGAACCTATCTCATATAAACAAACTTAAAATAAGTTGATTTTGGATTCTTCTGGATTTCAATCAACCTGGGAGCAATATTTAGATTGTCTTCCTTTACTATGATTCTATTGGCTCAGCTAGTGCCTTTCTCATTGTTTATAGGCATGAAAGTAACTTGTTTAAGTAGCTGTTTTACAGTTGATTTGGAGGCTGCGAAGAGGGCTCAGTGGTGTAGTATTTACTACTTTTTCAGAGGACCTGCATTTGGTTTGGGGCAATCACCTACACTCCAATTCCAGAAGACTGGAAGTCCTGTTCTGGCCTCTGCCAGTTCTCAAAGATACACATTCACATGAAAACAAAAACAAATACTCCCCAAAGCCTTTTACAGTAACTTCAAAAAGGTGATTAGGTTTAGAAACAACTGCCCATTACACCTTAGCAATATAATTGCTAGTAAGAGCTAGTAGGAGCAAATCTTCTGCAAGATAGTGAAATGGCAAAAGAATACCAAAAGGAACACATTCTTTTCTATATTACTTGTAGTAAGACAAACATTTAAAAATCGTTTAGTTTTTTGAATTACTTGTCGCTTCCTAAGACGCCACTTTAAATAGCCCAACAAAGGAGACAAACTTCAACTCAAAAGACCCTCTAATACACAGCGTTACTAGTCCTTTCAGGGTGTAAGCGAACATATTTCGTTCAGAACGTGGTACCGAAGCCTAGGAACAAACAGAGGCCACTCCAAAATCTTAAACCAGCCCAGATTCCCACTAAACTCAGAAGCCGGAAACCGGAAGCGAGAGTCCGTATTCCGCGGACGCTGGCGCGCTGCCGCACAACAGGGGCGGGACGAGGCCGTAAAGCAACGCCGAGCCGCGCAGTCTCCCGCGGCGCCCTTGGCAAGACCGTGGGCCATGGCTGGCGGTGTGCGGGGCTGCGGGGCCAGCCTGGACCTGCTCCGGTCCCTGCCGCGAGTGAGCCTGGCCAACCTGAAGCCCAACCCCGACTCCAGAAAACGGGTAAACGGATGGCGGCGGTGCGGGGAGTCCTGGGACTGCGTCGCGACCCGGGGTGAAGGACGCGTGTGGGTTTCCCGGGCTCCGACCTTTCCCGCGTGCGCTCCGAATTACCAAGACTCACACTTAAATGCACAAAGATGCTAAGTGTGCAAAGCGGCACACTCTCGGAGCTACAGAACGATTCGCCCAAAATTGCGTCTAAACCGAAGTCCTTTAGAAAAGTGCTTGTCACTTCAGCTGTCTCGCGTGCAGCCCGCCGCACGGCTAGAAAAGCTGTTGTCCGTCGCCTTTTATTGTCACTCAGTTTGTTGCTTTGGGGAGGTGACAAAGTAAGTTAAAGGGACGACATCGTTACGGAGTTAGAAAACATCGAAAGACCACCTGACGCTATCCAGTTCTCAGCCACATTTTTATTTTAAGCTGCAGCTATCCTCAGTTGCCGTGGTCAGATTTCGAACTGTGGCCCAGTTTAAAGGGAGGCGGGATTTAAAGCCCTCCTTTAAGAGCTTTTCTGCTTTTCTGTGTGAGGTACTGCCTCGCTCCTCGCTAAACATGGAGTTTACAGAAGCCAAAGCAAGCGGTTAATCAATTTTACAACAGTTTTACAGTTCTGGGGAGGGGACGAGGAGCCCAAGTCGTCACGAGCTTATCTTTTAGGAATTTAGAATGGGTGTCTAGCACAAAATGGAGTTTTCCTTAGCCATATGTGATACAATTACATATTTAGGATTAATTAAAAAATAAAACTGAATATCGCTCAAGTCTTGGCTGCTTAGTTCTAGGATAGTTTTCGATCCTGCCGCTTTTCTACTGAGGACTGAATTTAGGCCCTTGGCATGCTTAGTCAAGCGCCTACCCCTAACCCCTTTTCTTCTTTTTAAATGATTTATTCAGAGACACGGTCTCAGTAAATTGGGAGTGCTGGCCTTGAATTTGGAATCCTCCTGCCTCAGCGTTTCAAGTAGCTGTCATTGCAGGCCAGCACAAGCTGACTAGCCTGGGAGCTAGCTCATTGTAGAGCTTGTTTCTCCCATCCTTAGAACTTGGCTTTGCGTTTTGGTTATTAGAATTAGCTACGTTCAGTGAGTGGTATGGAGTGCAAAGATGGTTGAGTAGCCTGAGCGGTGCTGGGCACACGGTACCTGAACTAGGACTGCTTGGCTGCATATAGGGCATCATAAAGGAATATGTGTGAGGGGAAACAGTTGTCAGAAATGTATCTGAAGATCTTGTCACTCAACTTTTCCTTATAGGAAAGACGTCCAAGAGACCGGAGGAGAGGGAGGAAATGTGGCAGAGGCCACAAAGGAGAAAGGCAGAGAGGAACTCGGCCCCGGCTGGGCTTTGAGGGAGGGCAGACTCCATTTTACATCCGGATCCCAAAATATGGATTTAATGAAGGACATAGGTAAGGGTGTTTTGCTTTGGAAGTACAAATCCCTAATTTCCACCAAGAATTACGTAAATAAATAGTTTGGTAGATACTTACTTAAATTTGTGGTACTGTTCCTCTGAATAATTTTCAGTAATGAAACTTAATCTAGATTTTGTATATGTGTGTGCACGTGTGCGTGCATGTGTGCTCTTAGGCAAGCATATAAGCCCAGTTGTTCTGCTGGACCAACAAAACGGGGATAATGCTTGCTGTCATGATTCCTTAGCTGATTGGCAATTTAAAGGGCTTATGTATCTTCCCATACTTTTATATATATGGACATACATAATATATATGGCATATTGTAGCGACTATTATTCTATGATCTTTTATTTTGGGTTAAACTTTTGTGAACAATTTCCTTGTGTGCATGAATGAAGTAAATGTTTAGAGAGGTAAATTGTTTTTAGTGGAACAAAGGAAGCACTGGCGTTTTATGCATTTGTATTGTCCTGGTAAGTTTATTTTAAACCATCAGAAATTATGAAGGCAAACACAGAACAAAGCTTGTTGATTTGAAGAGGTTTCAGGAAGATTATTTGGTATTTTCTGACTGTTATGTTCCTGTTTGCAGTTTCAGGCATCAGTATCAGCCTTTGAGTCTCAGGAGACTGCAGTATCTCATTGATTTAGGGAGAGTTGATCCAACTCAGCCTATTGACTTAACCCAGCTTGTCAACGGCAGAGGTGTGACCATCCAGCCTCTTAAGAGGGATTATGGGGTCCAGCTGGTTGAAGAGGTAACTCGATTTGTTGTTGTTGGGTCTTATGTAGACACTCTGCCCTACTAGTCCCTCCTGCTCCGTGAGGGTGGTGCTCCACTCTGCTCACGCGGATGCTTCACTGGGCGTCATCACACTGTGTAAACCGTTTGCTTCTTTTCATATAGATATCTGGTAAAGATTCATTCATAAGTTAGGCATAGTGGGAAGTTAGTGATAATTTGCTACAGTTGTTAGTAACCTTAACTTGTGACTCTATTAAATGGAGAGCTTCCATCTCTCCACTTCAGGTTCACACTTTATAGTTCTTCTTTGTTTTATCCGAATTGTCAGCATCATTGCTCTTGTATGCTGGGGTCATCATTAATTAAGATAAGGGATAACTGTACAGCACTGTAATACTATGGCAGGGTGGGTAGCAGATAGAATGTGAATATGATTTAGAAAGGTGTAATTCATGTCTGGAAGGGTTGGGGCGAAGCAGCATGAGGCCTTCTAATGCTCCAACAGTTTAAAACCTACACAATGTATGGGAGATGCGCTTTCCAGCTTGCACAGGGTCTTGGTTTGATTCCTCGCTCTGCAGAACCAGTAGCTAAAACTGAAGGTAAAACTGAGGGACTGCTTAATCAACCCCTACCCCTTCTTGGGGGCTGGAGAGATAGACCAGTGGTAAAGAACATTTACTGTTCATCCGGAGGACCTGGGTTCGAGTCCCACCATCTGTATGATTGCTCACCACCATCTGTAACTTCAGTCCCAGGAGATCTACCACCCTTTGCTGGCCTTGATGGGAACTGCATGCACATGGTACAAAGACATTAATGCAGACAAAACACACATACACATAGAATAAATACAAATAAACAACGTAGTTCATATTAGCTGTGGTTATAGAAAGCTGATGTACGTTCAGGGCACATTTCTGTCTTCTGCTTCTTTGGATCAGTACAGCTTTCTCCCTCATTTCTGAGATTTTCACCTGTCAACATAGAAAGTCATTAGGAAAATCCTTAAAAGAATTTTTCAAATGTTTTGTTTTCCCAGACAGGTTTCGCTGTGTAGCCCTGACTGGAACTCACTCAGTAGACCAGACTGGCCTTGAACTCACAGATCTGCCAGCCTCTGCCTCCTGAGTGCTGGAATAAAAACAACAGAAGAATGCTTTGGGCAGAAAAAGGCTAGATTTCTTTGTTTTAGGAGTATGAGTGTTTTGCTTAATGTATGTGCTCCATATGTGTCTCTGGTGCCTACAGAGTTAAGAAGAGGACATTAGATCCCCTGGAACTGGACTTAACAGATGGTTGTGAGCCACCATGTGGGTGCCGGAAACCAAACCCCAAGAAGAGCAGCAAGTGCTCTTAACCTCTCAGCCCTCTCTCCAGCCCCAGAAAGATCTTTCTGAAATTATTTTTGTTGTTTGAGGCAAGGTAGCTGTGGCAGGCTGTCTTGGAACTCACTGTGTAGACCAGGCTGGCCTTTTTCTCTTGAATGCTGAGATGACAGGCATGTGCCACTACATCTGTTCATCTACCCCACACTTTCTAAAACAATTTAAGTGTATTGCAAGGTAACAAGAGCTTGTTAGTAGCTCAAGTGTAGCCTGTGGCCCCATTCCCACTTAGAAGCACACTTTATACCTGCCTTTTTCTGCCATAGAATTCTTCTTTCTGTTGTTTTTATGTGTGTGAGTGTTTTGCCGGCATGTACCTACCATATGTGTGCCTGGTGCCAGCTGAAGCTTTGGATTCACTAGAACTGGAGTTCCAGGTACTAGGAACTACCATATGGATTCTGGTAATAGAATCCTGGCCCCCTGGAACAGCAGCTAGTTAGTTCCCTTAGCTGCTGAGCCATCTCTCCAACCTCCCAAGTCATTTTTCTTACTCTCTGGTGCACCACTGCCTTTCCATTTCATTATTTTTCTTACTGTCACCTAAGCCTTGTAAAGGTAGGCACTTTGTTATGGTTTCAGTATTGACAATCTTAGCTCTGAGTTTTGCTTAATATTTATGGGAAAAGGGAATGAATTAAATCTCACTTCAACTTCAGTAAAAATTGCTGTTAAACCAATTGACCAACAATTCATAAGCAGATTAAATACAGAGCTGAGCAGTAACTTCGTGTCCACTAGAGGGAATTACATGTCCATGGAAGAACCTTTCAAAGTCCTTTGAGAATGTGACCCTAAGGATGAGAGCTTTCCAGGTCTTTCTCATTATCTGATATGGTAGATCACACCTGTGTTCCCAGCACTTGAAAGGTTGAGACTGGAGGATTGCTGGAAGTTTGAGGCTACTTTGAGCTACATAGTGAATTTTAGGTGAGCCTTGACTGCACTATAAAACGCTGTCTTAAAGGAAAACAAAACAAACAAACCCTAATTAAAAAAACAAAACAAGTGAGTTCATTTGGAAAAGCAGTACCAAAGACACGATTGAGCCTCATGGCTGTCCTTGAACTCACTTTGTAGATCAGGCTGACCTTGAACTCACATATGCGCGCGCGCGTGCGCACGCGCGCACACAGAGAGAGAGGGAGAGAGAGGGAGAGGGAGAGGAGAGAGAGAGAGAGAGAGAGATCCACCTGCTTCTGTCTCCTGAATGCTAGTGATTAAAGGTGTGCACCACCACTGCCCAGCCTCAGAGCAGTGATTTAAAAAACGAATCACAAATTAATACATCAAGTCCCTGGTTCTGAATCAACAATGTGTTGATTATAAAAGTGCACACCATTATCAAATATATAGAGAAACTACATCCTATAGTTGATAGTTAATAGAATATTTTGAAATATATGGAATGTTCGTGACAAAAGGAATCAGACTGAGAACTAGTTTCAGCCATACTAAAATGGCAAACACAGTATGTTTTAAAGTTAAGAGAAATCTTTAGCATATCCTGAGTAACAGAACTTCAAGTTCATTACTTCATCGTCTAGTGTTAAACACTCTCGGGAAAAATAGATGCCTCCTCCATTTTGGAGAGTATAATAAAGTTGGTGCTGATTACAAAATGGATCCCCCCTTTTTTTTTTCTGAAGATAGCCAATCTAGTCAGTATTGTCAGATATTTTGTTTTCCAGGCTGTTCCAGATCTTTGGATCCTCTATAACCTCCTATTGCTTACTTAAGGATAAGGAAGACTTATCTTTATTTTATTATTAAAATTTTAAAAATGGCGGCGGTGGCACACACCTTTAATTTCAGCACTTGGGAAGCAGACACAGGCAGATCTCTGTGAGTTCCAGGCCAGCCTGGTGTACAGAGCAAGTTCCAATACAGGCTCCAAAGCTACAGAGAAACCCTGTCTCAACAAAAAAGAAGAAAGAAGAAATTTAAAAATCTTTTATGGGTTGGAGATAGATGGCTCAGTGGTTAAGAGCACTGACAGCTCTTCCAAAGTAACTGGGTTTAATTCCTGGACCCCACGTTGCTGCTCACAACTGTCTGTAATTCCAGTTCTAGGGGACCTGACAATCTTACATAGACATACATGCAGGCGAGACACCAATGCACATAAAATAAAAATGTTTGTGTATTTTACCTGCATGTGTGTCTGCACCTCATATGTGTCTAGTGCCTGGGAAGGCCAGAAGAGGACATGGGCATTGGATCCCCTGGAACTGGAGTTACAGGTGGTTCTGAGGCACCATGTGAATGCTGGAAATCAAACAGATCCTCTGGAAGAGCAGCTAGTACTCTTAACTGCTGAGCCATCACTCCATGAGGATTTGTTTTCAGTCTCTATAATGGAGCATGAAGTTGTGGTTAAGAATAGAGATGAATTGGTAAAATGGCTCCATGGGTAGAGGCCACTCAGATCTGGAGATGTGTTTAAGCCCTGAGTCCATGTAAAGGTGGACACAGAACCATAAAATTGTCCTCCAACCTCCACATGCATGCTGCATTCTGTGGTCTCACACGCACACAGGAATTACTTTGAGGGGGCTGGAGAGATGGCTCAGAGGTTAAGAGCATTGCCTGCTCTTC
>LOJH01043370.1:0-14006 GCA_001685095.1 Ellobius talpinus
GGTCCCTCACTGAGACCCTTCCTCATGCCCACAGCCCATGAAGATGGTCCCTCATTGAGACCCTTCTTCATGCCCACAGCCAACCTGATGAAGACGGTCCCTCACTGAGACCCTTCCTCAGTTGAGTCTAGGTGGTGTGAAGTTGACAGTTAAAGTTCGCAGAGAGTGTATTTATTAGACACCCAGGGTGGAAACACCCAACCCACATTTCCAGACCCCCAAGTGCTTAGGAGGGAAGTCTGGCCAGTGAACTCAGTTGTAGCATCAGCCCCCAGCCTTGCTGTTACTGAGACATAGCTGCAGAGAGAGTCAGTCAGGAGGAGCGAGCAGAAGGTAGACGTGGCATGGGCCTGCAGGCCTGGTTCTTGTCCTAGCTACCCAAGCTCCAAACATTCTGCTCTTGCTTGCTTCTTTTCCCAGGTTCTGGTGCATTTGTCTGAAGTTTGTTTCATGCCAGTGTGTAGGAAGTCAAGTTAGGGGGAGGACCTGGCCCTTTGAGAAGTTGGCCGATGTCCTTGGTAACAACCTGGACTTGGTGCCATGGATTGAGGGGATGGGATGGGAACAATTGGAGTGGCTCTTATTTGCCATATGGTATCATCACTGTCGTATGGTGACACCCTCTCCAAACCTCTAAGCAACACTTGGGTTTGAAGTGCACAGAGAGAGAGCTGTCTGTGGACTGTGCTTTCTTCACGAATGCATTGCTCATTTATCTATGGAGCCCTGAGTTCCAAGAGCTGTCCCTGGCTGTGGGCCCAGGGAGAGATGTTTTCAAGGCTAGCCTTTAAGAGATTATAGTCTAAAGTGCAGTGGACTGTCTAAGGCGGGGCCACTACTGCTGTGATGAAACACCATGACCAATACACTTCCACATCACAGCTCATCGTCCAAGGCAGTCAGGGCAAGAACTCAAGCAGGGCAGGAACGGATGCAGAGGCCATGAGGGAGGGCTGCTTACTGGCTTGCTCAGCCTGCTTTCTTACAGTACCCAGGACCTCTAGCCCAGGAGTGGTACTGCTCACAGTAGACTGGGCCCCTCCCACATCAATCACTAATTAAGAAAATGCTCTACAGGTGTGCCTACACCTGATCTAATGGAGACACATTTCCCAATTGAGGGTCCCTCTTCCCAGGTGACTCTGGCTTGTGTCAAATTGACAAAAAATTATCTGTGATCTGTGTGTGTGTGTGTGTGTGTGTGTGTGTGTGTGTGTGTGTGGTGATGGGAATTTGGATCCAGGGCTTTGTGGATGTGAAGCCAGAACGATGTGTCTATACTGCTTCCCAGCTGTGGGTCTATGAGTAGGTCTCCACCCCACAAATGGTGGCATGCTCTTTAGAGGTTCATTACTGTCATTGCTGCTGGTAAGGCAGGGATTAATCCATGGGTCATGCATCATCTGAAGTGCATCTTACAGAAGAGTCTGCACAGTTTGGAGATGGGCTACAGACATGTATCTCTGTCAGTCTGGTCATGGAGATGTACGGGAGGAAGTACGGATCCTCCCTGCTTAAGACTGCTCTGTCAGTTAGTAGGCCTAGGACACGGATTTAAACAAAAGAGTTTGCAGAGCTAGCTGCTCATAGCCTGGGGATGCCATCACATGAGACAAGGGGTCCAGGAACGGCACAGTACATGAAACTGTGTGGAAGAAGATGGGACAGTTTAGGAGCGACACAGGGTCTGCAGGGTCAGGGGTGTCAGATCACACAATCAAGGCCACTGTGGGCGTGGGTAGAGATGGGGAGACTTGGGATGGTTTAGGAGGTACCAGGCTGACTGACCGGCTTTGGGAGAATGAGACCAGAGGAATTTTGATACTGGTGCCTTCCATGGAGCTGGGAGGATGGAGGCTTACCAAGTATAGAAGTGGGTGGGGTGCTGGCATGAGCTCCCCGAGGTCTCTAAGCAGAGAGCTGGCTTAACTGGGCTTTGTGAGGTACTTTGATTCAGAAATATAAATACGGAAGCCAGTGGTATAGAGTACCACAGTTAGAGCAGGAGGTGAACTGAGGGAAAGTATATGGCATATAGCTTGGCTTCTCTTCTAGGGATCCAAGAACGGTGCACGCGCACGTGTGTGTATATATGTGTGTGTGCGTGCACATGTATGTGTATGTGCGTGTGTGCGCATGCACGCGTGTGTGTGCGCGCGCACACGTGTGCGTGTGTGTATGTATGTGTGTGTATGTGTGTGTGCACGTGTGTATATGTGTGTGTATATGCGTTGTGTATGTGTGTGTGTATGTGTGTGCATTTCACAAGGTGGTATGAGATGTATGAAGGCTGTGGGGTTTGAAGCTGGGACTCTGCAGTCTGGCTCGGTGGAGGAGGAAGAAGAAGAAGAAGAAGACAGGAGCAGTGTGGGGCCTGGGGACGTGGGTTAAAACCAGACCTTTGGTGATGTGTCAGGGGACTGCTGTTCCTTCACCAGTGTCTACAGATGCATCTGTGGCCCTTTCCACTCCATCAGAGAGAGGTTGTGTGACCCAGACTCACACTCTCAACTCAGTGGTAACCTTGTCCCCAGCTCTGCTGAGCCCCTAGTGCGGCATCTGCCACCCTCTCTCCTCTGTTCCTGCCTCGGCTCAGAATCCTGCTCCAGGAAGCCTCTGTGTGGCTGCAACATCCTGAGTACCTCACCCTTCCCACAGCCTCCCAGAACACATTTGCCCTTTCCAGGGAAGCCATCATCTCAGATGATCTAGATTCAAAGATTTCTGCAGCTTAAATTAGAGGGGAGAACTTCTGAATGCCCTTCTGCTGAGACTGGTGCCTGAGAAGCTCCAGCTCAGCCCAAGACGGGAGCCACAGGGAAACCTTGAAACCTCCGTGGGACTGCTCTGAGCCAGCCCGAGGCACATCCACTCACCATTGTGCCTTTGAAAGCATTCTGTTCCAGTCACTATTTATCCAGAGCTGGTCTCCGCCCCACCCCTTTCTCTGTAACCTCTACCAAGGGAAGAGACCCGCTTGCCTCTTTCCCAGGTGTCTTCTCAGAGTTCAACAAGGAGCCCTGCCAACAGGGGGGTCAGGGTTCAACGTTCAGACCCGTGAATTCTTCCCCTCTTTTCTTAATCACAATGTTGCTTTTGCTTGTTTTAATCTGATTTTCACATGTATCTTTGTGGCGTTTGGTTTGTGAGAACAAGGTGCTGCTAGACACAGCCTGGGCCTTAGCACAGGAGAGGCAGACCTAGCTCTTGCTTTGCCTGGGGGACAGCACCGTGACTGCACACGTAGCCCTACCTCTCCAAGCCTCGTTTTCCTTACCCAGAGAGTGAAAATGTCTATTTTTATTTTAAAATGGCATTAACCCTTTAACCATTTGTTTGCTTACTTACTTATTATTTATTTGCTTCTGTGTATATTTATGGGAGGCGGTGATGCTGCATGGGGCAGATATGGAGGTCGGAGGACAACATGAAGAAGTCAGTTCTAACCTTCAGAAGCGGAACTCAGGTTGTCAGGCCTGGTGACAAGTGTCTTTACCCACTGAGCCATCTTGTTGGTCTGGGAACAAATTTGTTACCTGGTAGTGTTAATGAAGATTTGATTGGACTATCAGCTCAGACCATAATCAAATTTATCCGTGGGATGTGTTTATCATGGTTCGTGTGTGTGTGTGTGTGTGTGTGTGTGTGTGTGTGTACCTGTACCTGTGGAGGTCAGAGATCAATATCAGGTATCTTCCTCAATGACTTCCCCAACCTGCATGTTGTGACATGTTTTTTCAGTGAACCTGGAGCTCGATGATTAGGCTGTGCTGTGGGAGTTCAAGCCCTGTCCAGACCCTGTGGTAATCTCTAATCTATCTCCACCCTTCAGCAATCTGGAGCCACCCGTCATAACCTGAAGCTATGGCACTTGGTCTTGATTTGAATATTTTCAACCAGACTTCATAGTCTGTCTCATCCACTTGGATTTGTGATCAGTCTCTCCAGTTCTGTCTGCTCCTGGAAAGAGGACGTATCTGCCTTGTTCTTTCTAGAAACTAGAGAAATACCTATCAGACTTGGCTGTAGAATGTATTTCTCTCTCTACCAAAACATCAGCTGAACTGTGCCTGCTCACAGGAGTCCATCAGGATTGGTCCTACTGACTGTTGACATCCCCTCGTAGAATTCCCTCATTTGGGCTCCTAACAGCTCTTCGGAGCTAGAGTAGAAGGCCGGGGAGATTAACTGAGATGGGCTGCATCTGTGCAGATGTGGGGGAGCCAGCATCCATGCTAGATGGAGACTTTACAGTGCAGTTGCCGTGGGGTCCCCCACCCTTCTGCCACTAACCCCTCTATACACAATCCCAATACATGTATATGTTGGTTTCCCTTGATGGACTTAGGTGGTTTGCTTTGGTTTGTTGTTGGTACCTTAAGAGGAGGGGTGGATATTGAAGTTTCCCTCGGGGAAGAATTCTTGCAACACACCCTTTCTCATGAGACCCTTCCCAGACTTGAAAACTTAAAAACCATCCTCTCCCCTTGGAGGTTCAGATCTCCGTGGTAACGTCAGATCACTGCTAGTGCTGCCATAGGGCAGAGTCCTTTTCTGATCCAGTGTGAACAGAACCCTTGAAGATAGCCACAGGCAAGGATCTGCTTGCCTAGAGGGAATGACCCTGCTCTCCTGCAGATTTCAGTCTTTTTCCTTTTCTGTGCCTGCTCTCACCCCCTCCTTGCTTCCTCTCCTCTTCCTTCTTCCTTTGTGTGTGAGGTTGGCCTGTGCTCTCTTACAAAGAGCTGAACTTTCTCTGGGCTGCCCGACACAGTAATTTGTGTCCCATAACAGATGGCCAGGTGTGGGTTTGCTCTAGCCTTCCACGATAGACCGCCATTTTAGCCTGGCTCACATATACAATAAATTCTCAAAGACTTAGCTGAGGGTCGAGGGCCCAGGACTCTCACTCATAAGGGTGCCCCTCTCTCCCGCCCTCCCTCTCTCCCTCCCTTCCTCCTTCCCTCTCTCTTTGTCTCACCTTCTCTCTTTCTCCACTAGATTCTGTTCCTCAGCCCATCTATGTTAGAGAGGAAAAGCCCCCAGCCTACTCCTCAGTGTTTCCCATGAAGCTTTTCCTGAGTGACAGTTCTTACTGACACATCACCACTTACCTGTGATTTGGGGGTAGCTGAGATCAGGTGAGATCAGACCAAAGGCCTTGTTGCAGCACTTTGTGTTCCTGTTTCCTGGCACGAGATGGGAGACTGTTTCTGTTTCTACGGGGCCACGTCACAAAGCCCTTCCGTGCATCACTTACATTTGGTTTCTTCTCACGTGCCTGGCTCACTCTCGCGATAAGCAATAGCAAAAACAATTGCTGACATCCTCTGGTGATTGTCTGGAGTGCTTCTGTGGCTTGCTTGTTTTGTGATCTGTCAGTGTTAATCTCAGCTGAGTAGTGCAAGGAGATATATGTATACACCCAGCTCTGTAGGGAAGGTGGAGGTAGAGGCAGGCCTGCCTACTATGACAACCTGAACCCAGAGGAGCCCTGGGGCAGGAGGAGCCCTGGGGCAGGAGGAGCCCTGGGGCAGGAGGAGCCCTGGGGCAGGAGGCCAGGGGCAGGAGGAGCACTGAGTCAGGAGGAGGCCTGGGGCAAGAGGAGGCCTGGAGCTGCAGGAGCCTTGGGGAAGTTGGAAGTCTGGCGCAGGAGGAGCACTGAGTCAGGAGGAAGCCTGGGGCAGGAGAAACCTGGGCCTTTCTGCTTTCTCACAGCCACCCACAAAACCATTTCCTGTCTTGAAATGCGGGTCTTTCCTACCCTGGCTTCTGCTCTCAGCTCCTGTTCCTGCTGTTCTGTGTTTGCTGGTCCTGGTATCTTTGTCTTCAGACTCCTATTGAAGATTGGTGTGTGTGTGTGTGTGTGTGTGTGTGTGTGTACATGTATGATGTGATATAATTATGGACCAGAGGAGTGTGTGTGTGTGTGTGTAGACGTGTGTGTTCATGTGCATGTGTAATGTGATATAATTACAGACCAGAGAAGTGTGTGTGTACCTGTGTATGTGCATGCATGTGTGTGTGATGTGATCTGATATAATTACAGACCAGAGAAGTGTGTGTGTGTGTGTTCATGTGCATGTGTGATGTGATATAATTACAGATCAGAGAACCCCTCGGCTGCAAAGTGACCCGTCTATGTAAGGCATGTTATACTGCATCTCTGGGCTTCTCCATCTAAATACAGATCACTTCTACTTTGGAAGGGTTGAACTCATGTGCCCTAAAGAGATAAGCCAGAGCCTTACGGTGGCCCACACAGGGACAAACTGCAGCATAGTCTATGGTGGCGAATAACCTTTGCCAGTCGTCACTGTAATGTCCCTGAATGTAAGAGATGCATGAAGAATAAAGCACAGTCTTCAGAGTGTGGATAAACAATCTTAAAGCGGAGTGTGGAAAGAGTTAGCAATGTAGACCAGCTGGTAGAGGGTTCACCCAGATTCACGAAGCTGAAATTGGGCATGGCGGCACACACCTGTAATCTCAGCACTTGGGAGGTGGAGGCAGGAAAACAGAAGTTCAAGATCATTGTCAACAACTATAAGAGGGTATTGAAGCTGTTTATGCCCTGCCCTTCCATACATTAAAAGAGCTGTGTGTTGGGTCCCACCAGTGCTGGACAATGGAAACTGGATTTGCCTTCTTGCTTGAAATCTGACAAATGGAGGAATCCATAGAACATTGCTCTTATGACATTGGAGATCAAGCTAGCCAGGACAGTCATCCCAAAGCACAGGGAACAACGGGAGTCGCCCTGTGATCGCCCCCAATTATAGTCTTGTTATAACTCCCTGCTGGGTCTGCAGGAAGGGGTAGCCAAGGCAGAGCCTGGGGGTGTGATGCGCTGGACTTCATAGTAATAGGACATCAGAGAGGACTCCAGAAACTCACCACAAGGTGACCGGAAGGTAGAGCCTGCCTCACTGCGGTCCAGCCATAGCCATGTGGTTTCCATCTTGTCATTTCCAAGTCCAACCACTATTATTGGCCCAATGCTGCTGTTTAAACCGATTGACACATTTTACATGAACCTATCTAAAATACACGGATACTAATCACTTTTCTTGTTGTGAAGACAAAGTATCTGGCACAAACACTCTAAGACAGGAAGCAGCAATCCTGGCTCACAATTTGGTCTATGGTGGGAAGAGTCACCCGAAAGCCAATAAAGAAGTGTGGCTTTGGATGCTTAATTAAACTGAGACACCCCTTGAAGGTTTTGAGTAACTGACAGAAGACAAGAAAGGGAACTGAGGGGAAGGTTCCCTCACTGTCCTAGTTTCATTTCTGTTCCCTTGGTGAAATAACCCAGTAAAAACAGCTTCAGGGCGAACGGGTTTATTTTCCCTCACAACTCTAGATTTTAGTCTGTCATAGCAAGGAAACTGAGGCAGCAGAAATGTAAAAAGCCACATCACATCTAAGTCAAAAGCCATGAGCACAGGACTCATGCGTTCTTATTTCTCAGCTCGCCTGCTCTGCTGCTACACAGCCTAGGACCCAACACTGGGGAATGGTGCCACCCAGGGTGGGCTGGGCCTTCCCACGTCATCAGTACAATGAAGAAAGCCCCAGAGCGGAAACTTCTTGCCTGAGTGATTGTAGATCGTGTCAAGCTGACATGATTAAAACCAAGATCCGTACTCTTTGTGCTGGGTCCTTTCCTTGTTTGGTGTCTCCTTCAGCAGGGACCAAAGACACCGCCTGACATATCCTGCATGGTCAGCTCAGAACCGGTGGAGCAAACTGTTGTGGGTGCCTGTCAGCAAGGCGGTCTCGGCACACATCTAGCAGGGTTCGCCACAGCACGGTTTGGTGGGTGAAGAGCAGCAAGAGCAGAATCCTGCCTGTCCATCCCTGTCCATCAGGGGTTCAGGGACGATCATAGTATCTATAGTAAGATCTGCTTTGAAGGCCTCCCTTGGGCAGACAGCAGCTCTTCGGGTTTCAGTTTCTCTATGAATTAGAACGGGAGCCAGACATGGTGGCACATCCCTGTGATCCCAAAACTTGGGAGGTGGAGGCAGGGGGCCACTTAGAAAAACTCAAAACTGAGAGGTTGGGGGTAATGTTCAGTAACTTCTAAAAGGACAGGCAAGTGGATTCTGGCCCTAACCTGGGCCAGAAGGGTTGGGAGAGGGAGAAGAAAGTAGAGGAGGGGGACAGGAGGGGGAACTGGAAAGAATCCCCACCCCCTGAGGTCACACTAAGAAGACAATGTCTCTCCTCCTAAGAAATCTTCCTGTGGAGGGCCTACTAACCTCAGGAGTATTTAGGCGAAGAAGAACAGGCAAGAAGCACACAGTCTGGCAATCTGTGTTGCAGGGGAAGCTGCTCGGTCATCACCTCAACTCTGGTTCTTCAGGGTCTGGTTATATCAGGAGAGACGATTTCCTGCAAGCTCCGATATTCCTGGAACTGGAGATGAAGTAGAAGAAACACTGAGGAAGGGAACCAGTCAAGGGCAACATGAAGCTAATTGTTACAACTACTGGTTCTCTTCTACGTTGTCTGGGGTCTGCAGGACACAGTGAAAACTGCTTCACATCCTGGGCTAGGATGAGTCTGCAGAGCTTGGAATATAGTCACGCTAGCTTTGGTGACCTTAACTTTGTGAGGGAAGAGAAAGCTGAAGTGAACTGGCCTTATCTGCCTTATGCTACCAACCTTAGGCAAGTACTTTAGGACTATGTAGGAATCTGACCCCAAATTAAGGTGCTCTGTGTTGGTTTACCCATCAGACAGTTGCAGGGAAGGTCGTGGTTTTTAATAAAAGCAGCCCTTAAATCCATGCTGTAAGATGTAGGCCCTTGCTCACTGGAGGGACTAAAGTGGGTTTGGGGATGCCCTGGCATTACAGGAACAGCCATGTGAACTTCTGTCCTTAGTGTGCAAGGCCCAGTGTAATTCACGTGTCAGGGTAAGTTCACCTTGTAGCAGATGAGGGAGGTGGGGTCCTTGGGACGGTAAGAGGTGTAGAGGAAATCTAGCATAGCCCCAGGAGTCTAAGCTTCAGAGCAGGTTGGGACCCAGGTCTATCACTTCCTGCTATATGACCCCAAGAAGGCCCTTCACCTCCCGGTATCCCTGATTACAGGCTTAAAGCACATGTCAGTCACATCACAGATCGGAGCATGTGTCACAGAACATTGGGGCGGGGCATGAGAAGGCATTGAGGAGTGACAGGATTTCCATATGCTGTCTTGAGAAGTTCAATGCATCAAGCCAGCTCAGTGCAGGCTGGACGTGAAAAAGACACTAGTTACAGAACCTGAAATGCAAGACATTGAGCTGGAAACGGCCCATGGGTGACGATGGATAAAACAAGATTCTCAGAAGGACTCAGCACCAAGATGAACCTCCTCAACTGTCTGATGGGTAAACCAACAATGTTGGCCTTGCAGCTTGGCCAGAGGGGCAGCGTCCTTCATGTTCATGGCAGACATTTGCTGCTGCCCTGAGTGAGGCACGGAATCCACACCTGTGGCTGAGTTTGTTCTGCTGGCACGGCATACAGAATGGTTTTTCTGACTCTCTTCCCCACATCCTATCTCATGCTTCCTTCTGGACTACTGAATCGGTAACATAGGGAGAGAATGTGGAGCCAGGGTTTGTTCCGGGGAACCAGCCACCCGCTCCTGGAGTTGTTCTCTTCTCTTTCCCCACCGTGTCCCTGCTAAACGCTGGTACCTGTGGGCCCACGGGTGTTTTCACAGTTTCTGTGTTACCTGGGTATTAGGGAATCCACATGAAGGGTGGTGGCTTGGGGATGCTTTCTCCTTTCAGGGCTGAAAAGGTTTAGAGATTTTGTCTGGTGCGGCTTCTAATTAGTGAGGCATTTAGAAGCAAACGTCAATTTCTTCTCTCCAAACAAAGAGAAAACCTCAGCATCCCTGAGCAAACACACACCCAGCCTGAAAAGGGAGTGATTTGCCTCCCACTCCTTGTCTCCTCTCAGGCTGGTGTTTCCTCCTCCTGTTGGCTGTTCTCAAGGACACAGAACGCATCTCTGCCTCATCATGGAGGAGCCAGAAAGCTCTGCCTTCTAATTCTGAAAATGCTGCCATGCTTTGAAGGAAGAGGGGGCAGCGGGTTTGCCCGCTGAGCTGGGCTGCTTCTATGAGGACCCTATCTGAACACAGAAGACAGCGGACTGTGGGCTTCTTTCCATCCTGAGATCCAGAGAACGAGGTGACACCTTGTTCATGGCTGGCTTGTGAGCCCATTCCTTCCAGGCTTGACTTTCTCTGTAGCCATCCTGTGCTTCTGTCTTCCCTCTGGGGATTCAAACACCCCACCCTACCCCACCCTGCTCCCAAATGGGCCCTGACCAACCACTGCATGGTAGGAATATTCATTACTTCCTAAGAATATGTGTTTACTTATGACTACCACCTCTTTTGGGTCAGTTTTAGAAATGAAAGAAACAAACGAGCAAAAACATTAGACTTTCTGCATTAGAGCTGGGTTTTGGCTGTTAGCACAGTTGAGTGGAAGGTACAGAGATTTTCCCATATTCTGTCTACCTTTCTAAGTATACCGTCCACCTCGTTATCACCTTGCTGGACATGTGCTTTTGGGACAGCTGCTGAACCTGTGTTGACACATCATTATTGAAGTCCACTAGGGTTCATTTACATGCCCATTCGTGGTTTTGAACAAATGTACATAAACCCATCATTACAGTTTCCTGTTACATGTTTGCACTGCCCATACCTCTCTGCCCCATCAGCTTGCCACACCACAGGTGGCAAACAGTGAGCTTTTCATTGTTTATGTAGTTTTTTCTGAGCCAGCATGGTGGCACACACTCTTAATCCCAGCATTTAGGAGGCAGAGACACATCAGTCTCTGAGTTTCAGGCCAGCCAGAGCTATACAGTAAGACCCTGACTCAAAACAAAACAAAAAGACATACTTATTACTTTTACAGACTGCCATGTAGTGAGAATCATATAGTGATCAGTCTTTGTATTTGACTTCTTTTTACATAATAATACACATTTAATGTCTTTTTATAGCGTGACAATCCCTCTCATTTTGATGCTGCATATTATCCTGTCATCTGGAAGTGCCATTATTTTTCCACTTATTTGCCAAAGAACATTTTAGTTGCTCTTCCAGGTCTTGGCAATTATCCACAAAATAGCCATGTCTGTGTGCAAGGATTCATCTAAATGTCGAGTTCAGCTTGTTAGGGCAAATGCTAAGAACTGATGGATGGTGTCCTAAGAATGTTGTCTTCCATAGTGCTATGTTATTCTGATTCCCACCACAGTGGGTCAGCATTCCTATTGCTCCACATTCCCATCAGCGCTTAGTGATGTCATCCTACCTTCACTTCAGTTTGTGTTTGTTTCCTTCTGTTCCGAGGAGGAGCAGCTTCTCATGTCCCAGACCAAGGTCATCTATTTTTTTTCTGTGTTACCCTCTGGGAGCTGTGTAATTTGTTTTATAGATAGATCTGGCATTGTGAGTTAGTTTTTATGAAGGGTGTGAGGTCCATGTTTTGCTCTGTATTTACATATGGATGTCCAGTTGTTTCAGTACTGTTTGTAAGACCGTCTTTTCCCATGGTGTTGTGTTTGCTCCTTCGTCAGAGACCAATAAACTGTGTTTGTGTGGACTTGTGAGCTTTCCAGTCTGCTGCAATGATCTAGTGCCCATGCTTTACCAATAATCTAGTCTCTCTAGCTTTACAGTTGTGGGCTATGTTGGCTGCAATTCTTTTCCTTTGATATTTATTAGTATCTCTGCATCATTTGCTTGTTTTAGAATCAGAAGCTGGAGAGATGTCCCAGTGGTTAAGAGCACTAGCTGCTTCCAAAGGACCTGGGTTCGATTCCTAGCATTCACATGGCAGCTCCCAATACCTGTAACTCCAATTCCAGGGGATCCTATGCCCTCTTCTGGCTTCTGCTAGCACCAGACACATGTACATGGACATACATGCAGATAAATACCCATAAACACATAAGATAATAAAATAAATTTTTTTAAAGTTTAGAATCAGGTTGTTAATATCCATATAACACTTGGAAAAAATAACTATAGGAATTAAAGCTTTTTGGAGAACTAGCTTTTGGTTTAGTTAATTTTTTTATTAATCAATTTAATTGATTTCTTTCCATTTTTGTATATTGATCACATATCTATAAACCGTGTATTGTTTATGGTATACAGTATGATTACTTGATAAAATACACAAAGGTCAGCAAAGGGTGGCTTAAATCTGTGTTTTCTTAAACACTTATCTCTCTTTTGTTTGAATATTCTGAATTCTTCCCTCTAGTTTTTAATACTGTTTATAATAAATTATTGCAAACTATCATCACCCAATTTGTTGTACAGTAGATGGGACCCATTCCTCCTGTTGGACTCCACTTTTACTACACATTGTGTGAATTCCCTCTATCAATTGACATAATTCCTTTTCCGCACCTGTGATAAAACACCCAACAAACACAACTTAAGGGAGGAAGGGTTTGTTCAGGCCCACAATTCTAGGCTACAGTCTGTCAGCAGGGGGAGTGGTCAAAGCAGCAGGAGCTTGGAGCAGCTGGTTGTATCACATCCACAAGTAGGAAGCAGAGAGCAATGAACTCTGCTCTGCTCGGTCCCCTTTCTCTAGTTGTATGGTGCAGGGAATGGCACCGCCAAGAATGGGCAGTCCAGAGAATGGCGCCACCCAGAGTGGGCAGTCCAGGGAATGGTGCAGGAAATGGTGCCACCCAGAGTGGGCAGTCCAGAGAATGGCGCCACCCAGAGTGGGCAGTCCAGGGAATGGTGCAGGAAATGGTACCACCTAGAGTGGGCAGTCCGGGGAATGGCACCACCCAGAGTGGGCAGGCCTTCCTACCTTGGTGAACTCATTCAGGATACTCTGCCACACACAGATACGCCCAGAGACCCATCTCCAAGCCGATTCTGGAGTCCGTGTTGATCTTCTTTCACACCCTTCTTTCCAGACTGTCTGCACCTGCAGGGACCACTACTACAATCTCTTTAATGAAATCACAGTTTGAAGTGTCTACCCATGAGTGGGAACATGCAGTGTTTGTCTTTCTGTGCCCAGCTTACTTCATATAATATCCTCTATTTTCATCCTTACTTCCACAAATGACAAAATTTCATTTCTTGTGGGTAAACATCACGATATTTACCTATATGCTTCCAATTTCCCTCAAAGAATTGCTTCTGCTAGATCCCACTAATTTTGATAAATTTTTACTTTCATTTTCATTTAGTTCAAAATAGCTTGAAATTTCCATCCAGGCTTGTTCCTTGACCCCTGTGCCATTTAATCTCTGGCCTTTGATTTTCCATTTGTCTTTCTTTGGTTGGTTTCTGTCTCAACCCCCTGTGGTCAGAGAGCAGATTATCATGCAGTTTCTGTCCTTTCTTTGCGATGGTGTCTCTGGTGGTCAGGACCGTGGCAAACATTCCATGTGGACCCAAGGAGAATTTGCGCTCTGCTGTAGTTAGAAGGCGTAGTCTGTGCGTGTCCACAATCCCAGGATTAATGACATTATCCTGTGCATGCGCAGAGTCCCAGGATTAACCGTATTATCGAGTTAGACTGTGTCCTACTGATTTTCTTTCTCCTGTGTTTGTCTTATTTCAGGCAGAAGGGTGTCTGTGTCTCTAGCTGGTTTTATGTTCCCCTGTTTCTCCTCACAGTTCCATTTCCATCCCTGCCCCCATTTGGGCATTCTGTGGTTGGTGCACACATGGTAATGATGATGTGTCTTCTGGAAAAACTGGCCCATTCATAACACATAGTTTGGCACTTCTTAACGTAACATCTACAGGACCTCTTTAAGCTATCACCTACATACAACTCAGAGATGGCCAAGAGATAGGAATGGCGGAGTACAAGAGTAAATGTTTAGGCCTGGTTTATAACTCAGGGAAGCTGTAGTGTAAGGGGAGC
Source organism: Ellobius talpinus (assembly GCA_001685095.1). Taxonomy (NCBI): domain Eukaryota; kingdom Metazoa; phylum Chordata; class Mammalia; order Rodentia; family Cricetidae; genus Ellobius; species Ellobius talpinus. The sequence goes on from LOJH01043370.1 coordinate 13,939, forward strand.
AGGCCTGCTTTTCGTCCTGCACGGCTAGCTTAACACCCGAAATAACAACACACAAATTGTATTCATTT